>JAVCKT010025441.1:0-35362 GCA_032273925.1 Rhynchotus rufescens | reverse complement strand
CCTCGACGGGGGACCCGGCCCCGCGGCTCGAGAGAATCGTTCCTGATAAGTGAATACAGCATTGTGAGCCAGCAATCAGGTTATTCACTTATCAGGAATCGACTGTACTAGTAGTTTGCCTGGTCGTTTCTGTTCCTCATCTCTGTTGTAGTTTTCACTACTTTGCTGTGTTCTGTTTTTTTTTCCTCTCATGCTCTTAGCGAAATCACCCGGGAGTATCCCCTTCGTGTGATCATGAAACGTGCTACTGGGTAACGGATAATAATAATAATAATAAATAATAATAATAATAAATTTAATATAAAAAATGATATCTTAACAAAATCTATGCACTTGCTATCAGGAACACAATACTGGATGTGTCTTATATATATTGAACTATAATAGTATTCGATTTCTTAAATAAAGCTTAAGAAAGGATTCTGTTGTCTGTAAAATTTTATGAGCATTAAATGGAAAAAAAAATGTTTCTAGGGTTGGGCGCTCTTTTGTTATATTAACTCTTACTGGGCGTATGGTCTTTAACCAAATCCAGGCAAATGTTATCTTTTCCACTTGATATTTCCTTAATAAGTGAGACCTTGAATATGAAACTTACTGACGTGTGTCGGGGGGAGAGTCTCGCCATTCAGTCACTCGCAGCAAAAGATCCTAAAACATCTCGATCATTTCCTAAAACTGTTTGTTTTCCTGCTAAGACTGTACAAACTTGCTGAAACATGTAAATTGGAAAATATAATGAGATGGGATTTCTTTTGCTAACGATATTTATGCTTCTTTCTGGTATGCGACTTTCTTTCCGTCTGATTCTATTTTATTCTATTAGAAAAAAAAAATAAAAATCCCATATGCTCCAAAACCACAGATCTGACCCTTGAGGTCCAAGTGTCTTTTTGACGTGCCGTTTACTGGGATTTTTCAGCATTTGAGCCTTCTTTTAGGAAAGCTTTTTCACACCCAATCCCATGACTTAAACTGGGGTCCAATAGCTAAAACTGATGAGTACACTGAGTACCACAAAGTTTAACAGTTTCCAGTTTTCAGATTTTTATGGCAATGCCTAAGAATTGCTGGATTTAGCAAAGTTGCAGTGGGGGAGACACTTATTTTTTTTTTTTTTTTTTTTGCCTTCTAACTGCCTTGCTACCTCACTCCTCATACCCTATGATTTTATTTATATATATTTTTTTAATTCAGCTATGGAAATCTCTCTGCTCCTTCTCTCATTCCCTGCTCTTCATTTGCATTTAGCATTTTTAGCATGTTTCCTGGGTCTGGTAGCCTCATAAGCCTTCAGGACAGACCTGGGATGCTGCTGTGCAAAGCAGCCAGCAAGGGGATTAACCTTGCAGGGTACCCCACAGATCTCCCCATCCTTTACCTGCACCAAGCGGGGAAATAGGGGGCTGTGCATCTTCAGAGGCTGCTGATGCTCCACAAATATTAAGTTGGAGCAACTAGCTCCTATTAATGTCCTCTATGATTTTTTTTCCTCATTAGTAGACTTTTTTTTATTATTTATTTTCCGTTTAAGAGATCTGCAAAGTTGCAGGCATTTTCTGGCTCATTCGATGCTGTTGATAACCTAATTGTTTTACATGAATGCTAATATTTCCTGCTCACACATTTATACCTATCAGCTAAATCAGCAGTAAAGTAAACTCTTCTGGGATGCATTCCTATATCAATTAGCAAGGATTTATGCTCCAAAGCCCCATTAGCATTAATAGGAGGATGCTCTTTAGCATAAGCAATTGGCTGTAGGGCTGGTGGACTTTATTTTATAAACAAAAACACATCTGAAGCCAGGCGAGCCGGGTCCTGCAGATGAGCCTGCAGGGAACACTTCCCAACCACCCTGTGATGCTCCAGGGATGGCTCGCTCATGGGATGTGCATAAATTGTGGAGTTTCAAGCCAACGGAGGCAGCAGCCATGGAGCAAATGCCCTAACTTCTGATCTACCAGCTTTGGTGGTGGTTGAACTTCTGCACATCCCACACCTTGGCCCACCTGAGACCACACCAGACATTTTCAGTGTTATCTGTGATTATTCTAACCATTACTTGAAAATCTCATGCCCAGCTCATCAGCACTGGGGCAGCCCACAGAGGTCGGATTTGGGCAAGACACAGAAGTAAACCCAGGAATTAAGCCCATTGTGAAAACTAGGGGTTTCCTAGAGCCCTAAATTAGAGGTTTCCCAGCTCCCTGCTCTTACATAACAAGTTAGAGGGGACCAATAAATCAACACATATCACCTTTAAGATGTAGATCAACAGGTCAACCACTCCTGACCGTATCTACAGACCTAAAGCCCAAAGGGTAATGGGGCTCTGAAGTCAGGGTGAGTCCAACACATCCCGAGGCACATTGAGCTCATCCACTGCCCTCACCTCTGCGGAGGCTTCTCTGTTAGTTCTGGTTGGGTACCACTGTGCTACATTAAAGAGTCCTTTTGTATCTGCGATTTCTTCGCCCAAAGGCACTCATAAACAAGGCTTGAATTGCTTTTCATCACTGCTTCTCAGAAAATAAGTATATCATACTCTTGAAGCAGCTACCTGCAACAGAAACTGTTCAGACCATGAATATTTTTTTGTGATTTATTTCTTCAACCTCTTTTTTTTTACTTTCGCCTCCAGTATCCTGTCTAAATTGTGGGTAGGACAGCTACATGCTTCATTACAGCCTTATCTGGTGATGCAACCCTGCAGAAATTAAAAAGTTCATCCTGCTTTACTCCTCCGCGCTATGCAATCAGAGATTGCATCAGTCCTCGAGAAGAAAACTATGCAAAACCCATATATTCTTGTCCTAGAAGATCCTTTTGGGTGGCTTTTTCCCAAATCCCTCTCAGATAGGAGGAATTTATCCCAAATCTCTCTCACACCCCACAGGTATGTGTGGTCTGCTTACCATGGTCTTAGGTGTCAAAACTTGCTTACAACCATCCTAAGAGCATTATTTGTACAATTCCTTTTGGTCTTCATTATTTCCCAATCTTACCAGCAGTTTTAATATTAACTTCCAGGCCAGCAGAGAAAGCACTCAACAGCAGTCAGACTTACTACTGGTCTTTACTGATCCTTGCTCATAAAACACTCTCCCACAGTGATTTCCTCTTGACAGCTTCTTTGTTGATACATCAGCCCATTCTTAATCCATTTTATGTGCTTTTTATTGATAGAGCAGAATGCTAATTTTTAATCAGTATCTGCTGCACTGTCAAACATACAAAAGTCAGACTGTATTCTGTCTTCACAATTACTTTTTATCAGCCAAAACCTACAATCACATCAAAGAATGAAATCTAGTTTGACAACCTTTCCTCCCTAAAAAGCCTGGTGATTGGCATTAATTGTTTATCTCTTTTTTTTAATGTCTTCTATTCCTTTATTCCCTAATCAGTATTTCCATTATTTTGCCAAAGAGTAATGTCAAAGTAGCCTATCGTCAGCTGGGTCATCCTGCTTATCTTCTGCAAACGTGAGCCACATGAGCACATTCCCTCATGTCAGACTGTCAATGCTGTTGTCTTTAACAAATCCTTATGATTCAACCCCCAAAAAGCCCATCAGTGGGGCAGAGCTCTCTCCCCTGCTCAACTGTCTGGGGCTACACTCTTGGAAATATTCAACAGATACTTAACAAAGAGAGTAGCCAGGTAGGTTATTACAGAGTGAGACCAAAAACCATTCCACCATTCTCCTGACACATAGCAGTGTGAAAGAAGAGAAGGATTTTTACCATTTCCTCTTTTTCTGTACCACAGATAACAGCTTCTGCATCTCCATAAAACAAGGGTCAATGCTAAAATGGCTCAGTTGGACATAATTAAGTATCTCCTGACTCTTTCTTTGCCATCCTGAGCTTTCATTGTGAACTATCCACAGAGATGGAGTTGACAACACAGTGGGGAAACAGCGGGCAATGTGTAATGCATTTAAGACACTTAGGAGCACAGGTGAGGCCTTTACAGTCATCTTCTGAGTCAGCACAGCCCCTTTTGGCTGATGCACAGGTTGATGTAAGTTTAAGCCATGGGATGTTAAAGCAGGCACTTGAGAAGAGTTGGCAACATTTAGGGCATGGGGACGTAGCAGAGCAGAGAGGTCATCTGGAAATGAGGAGAAACTTGAGTTCATAAAAATCAGAAGAACCTTGAGTTAGTTGAGCTGACCTGAAGCCAGCTTTGCTGATGTGTGAATCTACTTTTTACAATACAGTGGTAGGATGATTTTCTCACCACCTATCTCTGAGTTGAACAGAATTTAGCTCAGAAAACAATTTCTAGTCATGAGCTATACTGAGAGAGAGAGAGCAGGCTGCTGGCGGGGAAGGTGGGTACACAGCCATGGGCTGGACATGGTAGCACAGTAGCATGTCTCGGAGAGACTCTTCCCACCTTAAGCGGCAAGGCTAAGGGTATTTTCAAGCAGAGCTGCTCCCCAACCAGTCCGTCCTCTGTCCTTCCACCTGAGGTGCAGACCTCTGCATCTGTCCCCTTTGAATTTCGAAAGTTTTCACAAGGAGGCCCTTTCCTCCAGCTCACCTAGGTCCCCTCAACCGGCAGCCCTGCCCTTGTTGCCCTTGTCTGGTGTTGTCTGCAATCTTGACAAGATGGGAAATGGAGCAGTGTGAAATGTGGATGTTGCACTCACTCTACTCTTATGTTTCACCTGTCTTCCTGGTGGTTGAACCAAACACAAGGTCAAGCTGAGGAGACAGTGTGCTATGAGTTTGCCTCTTGTTTGCTTCTCTCACATCCTCAGAGGCAGCCCAACATTTCTGCTCACTATTATGTCAAAGCTGTAAGGCAGGCTTTTGGGCAAGACTTCACTGATCCGCAGAACCACTAGCGCGTGCCCATGTCCAGACTAGTCACAAAGCCAAAGCTATGGCTTTGGCTTAGGTTAGAAGTCAAGAAACACGTAGATGAGATATTTAGGAACATGGCTTAGCAGGCATGGTGGTGGTGAGTTTACAGCTGGTCTTGATGATCTTGAAGGTCTCTTCCAACTATAATGATTCTATCATTCTATGGTGGCCACAATCTGTACTTGCAGGAGTCAGGAATTCCATCCACTCACCCACCTACTTTGCCAACTTAGTTACAATGAGCATAAGCAAGGGCAAAAGCAGCATCTTCCTTTCCTCAGGTGTTTAGTCAACTTGTGGTGTTAGGTGAGCAAGGTTTAGGCCTCCTGGTCTTCTACCCTCATCACAGCTTTTTCTGCAGCTTCTTTGCAGCAAACATCACCTTTCTTCATTTACCACCAAGACAGGGCAAGGGAAATTAAAAACAAAAAAACAACAAAAAAAACCCAACACTTTTTTTGTACAGGCTGAGACCATGTTAACTGGAAAGGCATATGAGGGCCATCATACTTATTGTGATATTGAGATGCACTCAAGGACTCTTTCCTTCCTTTTCCCCATATTGCACATTTTTTATCTCAAAATATATCTGCCCACAGATGGTGAGGACAAACAATCCTAGCAGATGATGTTGCATAGGTAGATCTCATTTCAGTTGGTTTTTTTTCCCCTAAAAAACTACCTCTGTAAGGTACCAGATCCCATGGCCATCTTCATGGGCCTTACACAACCACAGTCATTCCCACATAGACTGGTTATATCCCTGTGCCATTCCTCTCCCCCATTCCAAGCACATTGCTCATGATCAGTGATGCTTGTTTATTAGCCATCTCATCTATACCAAAAGAAGGTGTCTCACCAAGGAGAGAGGTCTGTCCTGGTCCTGCTCAGGCCTTGCACCTCCCTTTTACAGGCCCTGCTCTTTCACAGGAGACCTGTAGCTGCAACCACTTTTCCACAGCAGCAGTAGGCTTGGGGGTAGGCTGGGGAGTGTATCTGTTCTCACAGCTAATAAAATTGCACCGTGCTTAGACCACAGCCTAACTGTTTACCCTCATCCTCACCATAAAATGGCTTGCAGCTGGGTCAGCCTGCAATTTGTTTACTGTAAATCACCTCTGTGACTGGCATCAGAGCAGAAGTCAGCCATAAATTTATGCTCCATGGAACATGGTCCCTGGATGAGAGGTCAAGGTGCAAATGAATAAAAAATGCACAGCGCGTGGAAACAACCCCAAACAGTTGGATTGTAGCCTTGCATGGAGGGTAAATAGGCTTCACAGGAGGAGTTCACAGTGCTCCTTTCTCCTCTAGCCTAATTTTCTTCAGTTCATTTGGCCTTATTATTTTCCATTATCAGTTAACCATCTCCTTGCTTCTCTTGTTGATTGCTCTGTCTTCCCTTTATAAAATAAAGAAATGTTTTCTATCTATAGCCCCCAGGGTTGTGGAGTCTAGTCCAAGAGACTGGAGCTAAATTGCCAACTTAGACATAAGTTGGCAATTTTCACAGCTAGCCCTGGGGCTCTGCTATCCAAGATGCTTGGTTGCTTGAGCATCCCTCTACACCTACTGAGAGAGCTATCACCAGATGTGGACAATCATAGCCAAACTGATTCAGCAGCTGAATAAATTGTTTATTCTCCAATCAATGAGAGACTGAGGAAGGCATCCTAATGGCTGAGCCATGATTTCAGCATCTCAAAAGTTTGACTAGTGGTAGGTGGACATGGTGAGCATAACACAGTTGTGCTCTTGACAGACTCCTGCAAAGGGAAGCTTATGAGGAGCATTACCATGAGGGCAGGACTCTCTTGAGTCTTGCTCCTGCATATGCTCAAGTCTGCCTTTTCCTGGACAGCTTTTCCCTGCCAAAGGTGTCTGTGGGACCCCAGGTATAGAGGAGGGAACCATCCCTGAACATCTGCTGGGCTCATGGTGCACTCACCAGTCTCCGTCCTGCATCAGGGTGTCCAGTCGTGCCTTGGGAAGTGTCTGCAAGCTGCTCTTGTTTTGAATGACAGGAATCAAAAGAGCCCTTCTTCTGAGCAGAGGACTTTAAGACACCATGAGAACCTGTGTTTTGACCTCCCAAATGAATATGCAAAAGTAAGCAGCACAAAGGAGCCTGCAGAACACTCTTGCCCATTATTAACTCTTCCCAATGTCTTGGATTCAGCACCTGGAGCATCATTTTTCTCTTTTCCTCTATTCTCAACCGGTCCCATCTCATCCATTTCCCATCTTCCCCTTGTAAGAAACTCTTGTTCTCCGCTCGGTATTCAACAAGTATTTGAAATGAGTGGTGATTAATTATTTAGGATAGCACAAGGGAGTCTAACTAGGTACAGTTGGAAGGAATTAAGCACACAAGACATAAAGGCTGAAGATTGGGAAAATATTTCCTTAAATTGAAATGTAACAGAGGGCAAGTCTGCCTGTGGGGCAGTACTGGATATTTCTGCTTCCTAGGCATTTAAAATTGGAAATAGCAGAAAATGGGCCTGAAGATTAATCCTTCTGGGTCAAGGCCAGATAGCCCAAGCAGTTGTATTTGTCTGTGGCTTGCAAGCACACTGATGGGACACAGGGTGTGAGAAAGCACTGAAACGAGAACCCACAGAGATTTATTCATGCTGGAAACTTAAAATGCAGCAGGCAACTTCCCTTCAGTGCAAACAACTCTTTTTATCACCTATTTGATGATTTTTCCCCTATGTATCTTTATTAGTCAAGTAATTAGTTTTCAATAATGAATGTGAGAGGACATTGCATTAGTGCAGCTGGAAAATTTGGGACTCAAAAGAAAACGCGCTAGCCCTTAAAATGAGGGCTATTTGTGAAGACTGCATCTGAGATTTCTAATATTACCCTGAGCAATATCAGAGTTTTCCACTTTCATTTGCTGTGCTGTCTCCTTTCATTACAGAATGTCCTAGTATGAATCTATCTGCCACGCTCCCGAATCCTTTTATCTCTTGCTAGCTCTACTCTTTTCCCCCTATTGATCACTTCGTTCTAATACAAGGACTGTTGATATATTTAACCTCCATAATCTTCCTACTTTGCAGTCACTGGACTGTAATTACAGAATGTGTTTGAGAGCTCACCTAGTAATAAATCATGTTGCACTAATTGAACAGAAAATTCAGCTCAGTGAGAAAAAAAAGTCTTCTCACTGAAGTGACAGTTTTGCCTTTTTTTTTGGAAAAATTTGTATCTTGGAAATAACACACAAACCTGTTGCTCATGAGGAGCCCCAGGATGACTTTGGCAACTTGCATGGCCCATTGTGGCTGCAGACTAAGGGGTACCTTGAGCCCAGCTAGGCTGTGGCTTTGGGCAACACAAGAAAATGGTGAGAGGCCAAACACCATCTGGGAGGAAAACCATCATCAGAGTAGTCATTTAGTTACAGTGTGCTTTAGTATTACAAAGGACTGATGGCATTGCAACTTCTCTAATTCACTGACATGGCCACAATACTAGCACAGAGGTGCTTCAGGTACCTCTGTGGGACCCAGGGCGGTCTGTGGAGCGTGTTCCAAGTTTGTGCTGGACAAGCCACCTTGCTTCCTGGCAGCTGCTGCCACACTGTGTTCCTCCTCATTCAAAAGGAACCAGTCGGTGTGGCCAAGTTAGCCCAGTTCATGCCCCATGCACACAGTGCATCTGGCCTCTTGTGCACGTACGGTCCCGAATGCTCACGGTGTTGGAGCTGGTCCAACATGTTCACGATGCTGGAGCTGGTCCAACATGTTCGCGATGGTGGAGCTGGTCCTTGTGCACCCGCCAGGCAAGGACGGGTCACATCAGTGGTGACAGAGAGCAACAGGAGGCTCCGAAGCTTTGAGGGAATCTAGCATCTGTGCAAACAAATGAGAGATCTAAGTGTAACTGGGTAAACAAAGAATGTTGGGAAACATTCTGGTCATATCAAAACAACTTCTTGGCCTTTGGTGTTTCCCGGGATTCCCAGCTGTGCCTGTGTTCCCCTTTTCTTTAATTCAACATTGCCCATGGGAGGACTTCGCTGCATCCTGTCATACCTTCAAGGGAGCTGATGGTGACTTTGGATTCCTACAACCAGAGACAGAGTGAGTAAGAAAAAACATTTTACATCAGCTTTACAGTGGAGAACTCTGATCCTTTAGAACTGTTTGCAGATCCCAAGGGAAAGGAAAAAAAAAAGTAGAAATAACACACAGGAAAGACATCTCACTGCTCTCTTTTCCTTCCTCCCCTGAGGATACTGATGCCAAACAAGATTTGCACATTCCTTAGTTTGGCACAACATCTCCCACCCCGCTCTTCAGCAGGTCTAGTTGATAAATCTGTTGATGCATTCTCTGAATCCACAGCTGGAATTTCTTGGTGCACTAGTAAAGAAAACAAAGCTTGTGTGCATCCCTGTGGCTTCAGATTCATTCTCTCTCATTTAATTAGTTTCTGTAGTAGTTAATGGCCAGCAAGGCTGCTCACTACTTCTCCCTGTGGGTTATCAGAGTCTCATTTATAAATAGTCTCAGGAGGGGTAACATGGAAAAGGAGGGGCTCTGCCACTCTGGACCTCACCGTTTTATTTTCTGCTTTTGCTGAATTTTCATTTCCAGGCTAAATGTTGCAGCAAACTGATACCAGTGGGGGATGACAGAGCCTTTGCCTTTCCTATGCACTGCACATGGGAAGCAGTTGTCTCTTTGCCAAGACATATCACCCGAATTAACTTGAGCAGTTATTGAGATAAGGTCTCCCGCTTCTCTTTGGGGTCCTCTTTGGGGAACTCTTCTCAGGGTCCTCTTTGACCATCGCATTATACAGCATAAGACTACTTAATATAGAGGGGGTTGTGGCCAACCTCTTCTAGAAGCAAACAGCTATAGAAGGTTTATGCAACAACACAACTGCCCTAACGCCCCCACCGATGCCTGAATCCCATTTTCCTTTATAATCTCAGGGAATTGCAGTGAGCATATTGCAGCACACCGGTAAGCACTATCGTTGCTGATCTGTAAGCAAACACGAGCAGAGATGATTAAGTGCCTTGGACTGAAGAGAGTCACTGGCAGGCCCTTGGAAAGCTGAGATGTTGCCCATATAACCTTTCCATGAAGAAACTTGTGGCCAGAAGGGGACAAGAAGTGGCAGAGAAAGGTTAGCACTGAGAAACAGCACATTTCAGTTTTATTTAAAAAAGTAGACCTGCAAAAATTTTTTTTTTTATAGTGGAAAAATACTGAAGTGAGTATTTCTCATCTTTTTTTTAATTCCAAATAAGTGTATGATTATCTTTTAATATTTGCTCCATAGAGTATTAAAGTGTTACTAAGTGATGCTAGTTCCTGAGCCTCTGTTTTTCAGACTGACTCTCAGACCGCACCACACTCGGTTTGCAGCGAAGTTGTGCCAAGGCTCGCATTTGACTCGGTAGTGCTCGAAGACTTCAAGTACTCATTATCACTATGGCAACTATTAATCATTCGTTTCTTCTAACATGATAAATACATGCCCTCAACTAGAAAGCATGTTATAAATCACTGCAGTACCCTCAGAGCTACTCTATAACACTCAGTCACCCAAAGGAAGGCACAAGTACAACAGAAAGTGTGTAAAATAATTGCAGCCAACCCTATGCTTCACATCACTGGAAAAACAACGCAGTCTCAGCTACCTTTTAGTTTGATTTCTTAATAACAGCAAATGCTGTCTGTGCATTTAACTCTCTTTAAAATATTTACTCAAGAAAGTAGGAGCTTTAAAGTGCAAGGGCCATGGAAGTCTCTGCCATGCACTGGGACATAGTATGGTGACCCACCACACGACCTTCGAATGGTTGGATATTTCTCCACCAGACATGGACACAATTTTCAGGTCCCTAAGATGGTATAGGCTTGTTAGAAAGGATCTCCATTCCCCAAGCTTGAACCAGCATGACTTTCCTTGGGCACAGAATCGTATTGCCATGACTACACTGTGTGTAACTTTGGAGCTAACACAAGTGTCTCTCCATTGTGTTACACAGGGTATGATTTATATGGTTACAAACCAGTAGACAACGTAAGATATCCTCTTCTCTCTCTCTCTTCTTTATAGCCCTTGTAGCATCATCCCTATCACTGGTGCCAATGACCAGGAACTCTTGAGTACATCTGCAAAGAAATAATAGCATCAGACAAGATCAAACAGTGTCAGGAATCCATAGTTTTGCTGTTCGTACTACAACTCTTGAGCCACAATAAAGCATAAATACACTCTTTTCACATCCTCCAGCCAAGACCAGCAGAGGCAGAATACCTTATACCCACACTGACAGGTGACAGCAGTCTCTGGAGTAGATAGGGACATGTCCACATGGCCTAGCAGTTCAAACTACTTTTTGTACATGATACTATGGCCCTCAGCCATTCTGAGGTGGAAGAGTTTTCCCCATTCATATGCTGCCAGTTGTTCTTGTTATATCTTTACAGCAGCACAATGAGGGTATATGTTGAAGGTTTTGTAACAGGGTATAAGGGAGTGTCTGAGGGTGTGAAGACTATCAAGACCCAGTTGGAGAACTAGTCCAGTCCCATTTCCAGAGCCTTCACGGATATAGCATGGCAGCTATGCCCAAGAGCCTTCTGCAAGTGACTTTTTCCAGAAGAAATTCCTGAAGCCAACTAGCATGACTATAACACACAAACCAGGGAAGTGAGCGTAACCATAACAAGGCTAGATCTATGACCAACAGTGACAGACTTCCAGCTACCCCAAATTTCCCAAGCCCTCATCCTGTTAGGCCACAATCAAGACAAAAAGCAATGTCATTTAGTCTATGGACCTCTTTTGAGACAAGTAGTTTTTTTTTCTTAGAACAGTAAGAGTTTTATGCAGAGAAAAATGGGCCTGGGGCCATCCTTTATACCAGTCACTCTGTCACTGACAGCTGGTGGCATCTTCAAAGGCTCTGCCATAGCAGTATCAGCACTACCCCAGAATATCACCTTTGCTCCATGATTGCTTCGTGTGTTGTGGTCAGTTGGGGGCCATCAGTGCAAGAGAGGGATCAACAAACAGATTCCTGATGATCCAAGATGACTAGGGAATTGGAGCACATGATGTATGAGTCAAGGTTAAGAGAGGTGGTTTGCTTAGCCTGGAGAAGAGATGGCTTCAGGGGAAGGCAGATCTTACAACTAACTTTCAACTCTCTGATGGGTGATTATAAAGAAGATGAAATTGGCTTCTTGTCAGGAACATGTAACAAAAGGGCAAGAAGCCACATGGAGTAGATGGGCAGAAGAATTTGCAGCAAGGGCCATCCCAATTAAAGAAAGAGAAGTTCATCATGAAGGCAAACAAGAACTGGAAGAAGGCTCCAAAAGGCTGTAAGATCCCTATCCCAAGCGATATTCAAAATTCAAACCAACACAGCCCCAGGTAACCTGGTTTAACACTGAAGTTGGCCCAGCTCTGAGCAGTGGGTTGTACAAGGGTCACCAGAGGACCCTTCCAATCTCAATTGTTCTGTGATGCCACGGTCTCTTAGGGTTGTGATTCTTATGTAGCTCATCTCCAGCAGCATGTCACAACAGGGGATTTGTAGATGAGACCAGTTCAGGAGAGATCTTGTCTCTAGGGATTTATGGCAGCTAATGACGTTCCTTGCTCAGACTACATAAAATATTTCTTTCTTTTATCCTGCCCCTCTCTCCCCAGTACAACAATTCTCCTTCTCAGCTTTATGGAACTAGAAGTAAAAAATTGAAAGGTTTTTAGCTCCACCAAGAAAAAGCCTCAGAATTTGCTCGTTGCTATACATCTTATATTCAGATTTATCAGGGGAAAAGCCACACACAATGTTCATAAATAGATGGATCCTCTGTTTCTAACAGAGAATAAACTTTCAAAAAAAATCAAAGAATGGTTTATGTCTAGGAACAGCAGGCTTAGCGGCTGGAGAAGGAAAAGCTTCTCATGGTTTTTCAATTCAAGTCTGGCCTCAACATAAGGCGATCGCGTTATGTATTTAAAAATGAAAAGCCCCATTTTTTTTCTGACGGAAGCTTTATCAGAAGGATTTTCTACAAAGACTGCATAGGAAGATGTCACAGCAAGGAATAACATGCTAAACTGGACAAGAGCAGCAACAAAGGTACCGTATGCCAGGCGCTGTGGAGATGCTGAGATAACAGCCTCTTTGTTCCATAAATGTTTTTCCAAAATACTCCTTGCTCAACTATCAGAGCACTTTCAAGTCATGCACTAAAAAATGTAACTAACATCTGCCAAATTTCTTTTTCCTTTCCTCCCACTCCTAGGTGCAGAAGACTGTGCAGTCATGGGGAGCAGGGTTAATTACATCTTATACATATATTTGTACACACACCTATGTACATGTATGCACACATGCTGAAGCAATCTCTTCCTCACACACATTGCCATATTGTCTTTTTTTTTCTGTCAACGAAGACAAGAGCTAAGGTTATGTTTCTCACCAGTGTGGAAGGGGAGAAGATCTACAACAGGTTTGGAAGCCAGCAGAGATGCATCTTTATGAAGTTCTGAAATTCCTAGGTAGCACATGCAAAATTACTTCTTATAAATCTTAAAAAATCACATTCAAAACTCTCCCACATTGACAAAATCTCCTGCCCATCCTACCCTGCCCTCTTCCCAAAACAAACAACTTGAAGGGCTGCAAGATGTAGCAAAGCAAGAGCCATAATGGTATTTTCTTCCAAAGCAAACATTCAACTCTTTTATTACAGTGAAAAATAATAATGGGAGACAGAGTGTGCATGATGTAAACACCTTTAATGCAATCCTAATTCTATTGTTACTTCAAGATCACAGATTGTTACGGCAACTAAAGAGGGAAAGGGGGGAAACCTGATCACAGCATTAATTTGATATCAGATTCATTTGTTCCACATTTGTGCTTCAACTCATGCATAATAAACAATCTCACTTAAAAATAATAATAATGCTGAAGCCATAATAATGGCCTAATGTAGTATGCACTCAACCCCTAAGTCTGGTTAAAAATAAATAAAATAATAATAATAATAATAATAATAATAATAATAAAAAGAATCTCTTATGAGTCTGTTATAGTTCCAGCTACAGTACAATTTACATTATAATCAATAACATTTGAAAAGCAGGAAGGCCAATTTTCACAAATGCATTCTATCAAATGCACAAATGCATTTCACAAATGAAAACTATTGCCTAAGAGCTGTAGCAATAGCCTGATATCCTTGCTGGAAATCCTTTGCAGATGACCCCACATTTGCAGCAGATCCCAGCTCCACACCTGCAGCCAGGCTGCAAGCATTACAATATCTAAAGTGAGGGTGAGTTCCTCCGGGCTGAGGAAGGATGTGCCAAAAGCCAACTGTGACGGCACCCTGCTCACAAGCAGGGCTGGGTTGGGGAGGAGACATCTTTGGGATACTGAGCCATGAACAGCAAGCTGGCCTCTGAGTGTGTGAGATCTACAGATCATCTACAGATCATCTACAGATAATTCCCAAACATGCTGAGAGCATTACTATGGACGCAACATAGATGGATCTTGAACATCCTCACATGGATATGGATCCTGAACACCCTCATGCCCCATCTTTGCCCATCCAAGAGACCTTGAGTAGACTTCCACCTGCAAAGAAAATAGAGTCTTCTACATTGGCTGCAACTCACGTGACTGCCCCCAGGACACATGTGGGCAGGCAATGAGGTTGAACACCCTAGGATGGACTTACAATACTTCTCATGGATTTTGAGTATCCTGAGCTCTACTCACTAGCACAACACACCAGTAAGCATTTAAGTATTCAGCATTCACTCTGAACACATGAACAAACACCAAAATAGGGAATTGGGGAGGCAAAGGGCATTTAAGTGCTTTTGAGATTCTGTGATTCTCCACAAATTGTGGAGAAGCGTACACAGGTACCAATGGGAGCAGGGGTTGGCCAAGGACACGGAGCTGTTGTAGCTACACACAGCAAACCACAGAGCTGGCTCATGAAAACTCATACTTTCCAGAAATTCTCTCAGGTTGAGAACATGAGGAGTTATGCAATAATGGAGCAGACAGATCCAGGAAAGAGATGTCTTTGTGGCTCAGATCTTTGTTCACAATCAGATTCACAATCTGGGTTATCAGAACATCTCTGGAAATTCGATAAGTGCCTCTGTCACCAACGGTACATATGGGTGGTGCAGATAAGAAGTGGGACATGTAAACACACCCCCATGCTCTCTCTTTTGTTCCCTCTCATTAGTAAAAAGCAAGCAGAAGTTCTCCTTTCATCCTTCCTGAGAATAAAAACTAACTGCAAAACCCTTAAATTTTCCACTCACCAGAATACCCATCCTGTCTAGAAGATCAATAAGCGCAAGGTGGAAAAGAATTGAAGCTAGTAAAATGAGAGTCTTAAGGGAAGTGTATCCGTCTCTGATAAAGGGAAAAAAGGTAAGTGGCATCAGACAAGGAAGCAATTCAGACTATGGCCCTCCAAGGACTGTGATGTCTGCAGCTTACCCACCCATAATTCTGGAGTCTTTGGGGCATTAAGTGTGTTTTTGCTCTGAGAAGGACCCATTATTAACAGTGTCATGGGTTTCTGGGATGTCTGTCTCAGTGGTTTATTGTATGTTCATTTGATCTTTTTACTGGCAAAACGTTTCTCCCCCAGATTCTCATCTTCCAGGGCTGTAAATGCAGCTTAAGATCTGAAAGTTAAGATGAGCTCTTCCAGGCTCATCCATCAAGAATAATAAAGTGTCTCCTGAAAGTTGTACATGGGTAAACAAGAGCACAGTCTGAAGGCAGCAGGATTGCATAGTGTCCTACAACTAGAAATAAATGATCAGTTCTTTTGGATGATGCAGAAGATAGAAAAGGATTCAATTCCTGAGGTCTGCTAGTTAGGACTAGCAGACTGATGTTAGGAAAACTTCGATGCTCTTCCTCAGTCTGAAAACATAACTCTGAACACACATAAAGTATCCAGGCTAAGATAGGTAAGGAGAAATGTTTCCAGGATGACATCAGTAAGAAGATATGGTTTTGTTTTGTTTTGTTTTGTTTTGTTTTGTTTTGTTTTGTTTTGTTTTGTTTTGTTTTGTTTTGTTTTGTTTTCCTCCACCATTTCCTAGTAGAAGCCGGTTTTAATGACACTCCTTTCTGCAAAGAGGTGGAATCTGTAAGATGGGATGTAGTCTGAGGATCAGAAATTCAAGCACACTAGTAATGCAAGATGAATTAAAACATGAAAAATGATTCCACACAATTGGCTAGTAAACGTAGAAAACAGAAATCAGTTTGTTCTGTTTCGAGACCATAGTCTCGTTGCAACAGGGGTCTGCAACAGAGCATTGAGAAATGTAGTCCTGTGCTGGAGAGCTAGGCAAAACTATGCTTTAGTCCAGCTGTTCCAGATGGACCCATATTTGTTTTTCTCTAACAAAAATGAAACAAATATGACTCTTTACAAAGTATTCCCAGAATCAGCAGTACTTGCATTTACAAATCATAAATAAGAGATCCCAATTCAGCAGAAGCACTGACACGAAGCAACCGATTTCCAGGTCAGAAATACTTCATATGGTCAACATCATTGCTTCACTTCTGTTCTATTCTATCCTATTCATAGATGACAAGGGAAAACCATTGTCATCGGGATAGTGCCATAAACTCTCCTGTGTATAAGGTGCACCGTCACTAGCAGTGCACTCAAAGTGGTTCATATTTCCCACACTGAGCCATTGGCTGTCATTCCAAAGCAGGATGTCAAAGATTTCTCATGTTCTTGGATATTTGAAGGGACTAACCTGGAATCTTTGGAGACTGAGTTTTTTAGTTCTGGGGAAAATGGTATCACCCCTACTAAGCTGTGTCCATTCCCACCCACGGCACACACACACACACACTCTTCTAAGTTCTATTGAACTAGCAGGGTAATCTTTAATGAAGTTCAATGTCATGTAGAATTGTAGGAATTCATTTGCATGGCTGAACCAGTCCTGACAGGAAGTTGAAACCTGACAAAAATTCAGACAGGAAATAAGGTGGAAAAAGAAGGGCTTCCTGCAGAGAAGATCAAATTAGAAAAGACAACGATCCTTCCTGGGCTTATAGACCAGGAAGTGCCTTTATTTTTTTCATAAATAAACATGCAATCAGGATTTTGTTCATCCAGCTACTTGGATAATGGCTTTTTGTTGCTGGAGGGTTTTTTTTTTTTTTTTTTTTTGCACTGTCTGCAAACTGTTATTGGAGGCTATCAAGGACAGGTTTATTTGTGCAGAAATGGAAATATTTGTCCTTCATAGTTCATTTCTCATCCGGCATTCTTTATTCCTGATTGCTCTGCTTTAAAGGATAGGAGCATTCAGCCATGGAGAAACAATAATACCCAGTGACAGAGAAAGCCAATGACACAGCACAAACGTTGCACCTTTGGGCTCAGGGCCTGGCACTTGGCAGCACATGGGATCCAAATCCCAGCCTTGTTTGCACAAACCTCTTTGGCAGGTTCTTCAGAATAACGAAAGCACCTTAAAGAGGGTCAGCATGAGGGGCAAATAGTAAAAAGAAGAAAAAAAAAATCTATACCCAATAGGCTTTTGCAATGACAAATATGGGATCCAGCTCATGAATTCTGGCTGTCTAGTCTTGAAAGCAGATGCTGACCATTCACATATTATCCTTAGTCTTCACCTGTGAAAAAGACCAGTCAAATCAGGAGCTCTCTTGCTGCCTAGAGTCTCTTGTTTTCTTTGGGACAAGCTGAAAATTCCTTCAATAATAATAATAATAATAATGTCAATGTGTTTTTCAGATAGAAAAATAGCAACGATGACATGAAGAATATTGGGCCCCCGGATATCCTTGAGGACTGCAGAGTAAAAGATTTCTTTATTTGAATTACAAAGGATATAGTTTCTATAGTGCTGCTTCCCATGATTCTGTTGCTGATTTCTTTCCCTACTATCCAGTGCTGTGAATGAAGAGCACAAAAAAAGTAGGCCTATACAAGGAAGTTATCTCCATGTAAGCAAATGCAGCTTCCTCCTCTCCCTTCTTTTCAATATGGAAGTAAGAAAAGGACATCTAAGAAGTCCCTTTCCAGGCAGCCAGAAAGCAGAGCTGGGAACTTTCTGAAACCCCTTAACCTGCCCTTTTGTACCATTACTGTCCAGACCTGAAAATATAAACTCAGATAGGATGTTTTTATTTGGATTTGGACACGATCACTTTTGACCAGACGGCAGCCTTTGATGTCTTCTTGATAAGAAGATTGAAAACATCTACTGCAATAACTCGTATGTCATTGACTTGATCTAAGAGAGAACCATCAAGCAAATACAGTGAGCTAACAGAGCCCGAATCTGCTTATCTTTTTCATCTGCAAGATCCCAGTCTCAAGCAGCATAATACACTTGCACCTTCCAATCTTTAAGTTGATTTCTACAATAATTTTGAGGTTTCTTTCCTCTTGTTTAAGTTTGTAGCATTGAGAGTATTTTGCTCCATCAAGTGCTTTTCTGCCTATGATCTCTCAGCAACTTACAGTGATTAATGGAAGCTCCATTTCTTGTACAATAGAGAACTATATTCTTGTACGTTAGAGAAGATGCAAGATTATGGCAGTTTCTTCTTCAAGAAATGAAAATTGCACTCTCCAAGCCACTAGACTAAGGTAACTGCTGATGAATGTTGACTTTAATGGCTACTGGGGATCTTTCATTCCACTACTAAAATGAAGCTACTTACAGGATTAGAATCCAGCTGCCACCCTGGGACTCACTGCCACAATAAACAACTATTAAGGGTGGCTGTTCCCAGGTCAAAGTGTCACAGATACAGCAGCTGAATAGTGTCAAAATTCAACCAATGCAATTTCCTTAACTTGATTTGTTTTCTGTGATGACATTGACAAAACTTGTAAAAAGAAATTTTAAAAGGTCTGGCATCTTCCAGCCAAATATAGTAAAATGAAGCAAAAAATTTTGATCAACCTGAAATTAAATAATTAACAGTATAACTTACTGGGAAATGACGTTGCCCAGAGAAGTGGTGGAATAGAGATTCTCTGTAAATATTCAAAAACAAGCTCGATGTGACCCTGTGCAACATGCTCTGGGTGACCTTGCTTGAACATGTGGGTGCTACTTGATGATCTCCAGAAGTCCCTTCCAGCCCCAGCCATTCTGTGATTCTGTACAAGGTAACAGCTTGTTTTCACATTTTATTCATTGCAGAAAACATTTCTGAGCTTGTAGTGCTTCCTGTGCAATGGAAACACTGCTTATTAATACAAATTCTCTCATACCACAGAGACGAGCCCCAGGACAGTGTGCAGATGTAAACATCTCGTGTCTCAAAGAGCCTAGGGTCTAAATGGATGATTCAGACAAAGAGCAGAAAGAGCCATCAAAGACCAAGTTGGTCTGATTTCCCCCAAGCACATGGAAGGTCAATGCCTAACCCCGGCTCCCAAATCTCACTCTTATGTCTCATCTATTGAATTCCACTTGCTTAAGATATTTCCACACTTTGGCTTGTGAACGGTTATCAGCAGGCTGACCTGCACTTCCTTTTAGGCTACTTTACATGGCCAAACATGATGGTGGGGCTTGAGCTCCTGACGTTTCAGAACATTGTTGTAATATGGGTCCATATTACACTTATAATGGACCCAGAGTTAGCATAAAAGCAAACAAAAATTAATTGTATTTAATAGGTTTGGCATTCATTACCTCACACAAAAGCTCAACTGAGTTCCCTGACAAATAGTGGACCTATTTTCACTGAAGGTGTAAAAGCTGCTACACAATCCTTGGAGCCAGAGGAATAGTTTCTTCTATAATTTCCCAGACCAGCCAGATCCACCAAGTGAACTGCTCTATGTTTGGTCGTGCCCTAAACCAGCCAAAGCCATGTGACCATGATCAACATCACAAGAGTCAATACATCAAAGGTGCACATTGCTGGGAGACCAGACCTTTTTCCTATGCAAAGCTGCTACAGAGTGTGTGATAGTCTCAGTTTTAAATGTTCAAGGATCTCTCTTTATATAACTGAGTGTTACTGCTTGAGCCCTTTAACCAGACTTCCTAGGACCACCAAATGTCCTACTCCAGGGAATACTCACCTCCCTGTCACGCTGAGTTACTGTGTTGCTTAAGGGAACCAGGAACCCTTCTAGGAAATGGCATATAACTCTAACTGGTAAAAAAACCCATCAGCTTCCCCCACTTTGTATGGGTGTTAGGTAAATTTGCAAGCAACCGCTGTGCATAGTCGACAAGTGGTTGTTGCTTGTCAGGACACTTCCCCTCGCTGCATACGAAAGCCTGAGCTTCTCACAGTGCCTGCAGTAGCGTCAGGGTCCCAAGGGGTCCATGTCCTTGGGCGTACTCCTCTGCACTCTCCAGACTGTCACATCACCCAGCTATGAAGCTGTCAGCTGTCGAATGAATGAATTGGAGACGCGTGCTGGAAGGCATCGATTTTTATCCTCTGATGAAACCTCATGTACAAAATCTCCTGTAAAAGGGAACTAGCCAGAGATAAAAAGGAATACTCAACGCAAGACAAAAATAACATTTCCATTTCCCTCCTCAGCTGAGCCTGAATTTATGCAGCTATGGCGGGGCTCCCAGGCCAAAGCGGGCTACCATCTTCTTGCAGTTGAAAGAGCTGCTGTGAAGGAGCAAGCTGACTTCTCCCCAAAGTGCAGGAAAGGCTGCAAGATTGCTGTGAGCTCAGAGACAGCAGGGATCACTCTCAAAACCAGAACAGAAGTGAATTTTGGAAAAACTCTGCCCTGACTTGAGATCAACTTCACTGCTGTGAAGATGCTCATATCCTCTGGCATCAACGGAGGAACCCAGTGATGCTCCACAGGAGGAGAGGTGAGCTCAGCTACTGGGCCAGGGGAATGCAGCAAGGGCAATGAGTTCGTGTCTGGGAGCAGGAAAGAGTGGTTAGTTAAAGTTTAATTAAGGCTTTTGATGTCTACCATACACACACAACCGCTCTCTTTTATAAGTTTTTGGCTTTCTGGTGCAGTATTATCTTCTGTGCTGACCAGGAGAATCACAGGAGAGGTCAGCCTGGCTAATGGCTGACCTGCTTTTTAGCAGTATCAGAGTCAAAACGAAAAGACATGATTAATAAGTTGGAATTTTTCCCCTAAATCCACAAGCATCTTTAATATGAACCAGAGGGTCTCTGCCCACTGGTGCACAACCATCTTCCATATACATGAGGACCAAGGAGCAGCCTTCTGTCTCCTCCCAGACTCCCCGCCCACAAGTGAAGGTGAAGATGGATCTTGCTTAGTTAGTGAACAGATTAAATGTGATTACTGAGTGAGAGCAGAGGACTAGATGTGGTAATTCAAAAGGTCTCTACTGACCCTATGTTCCTAGAGCAGCCCCCTCCTCTGTGTTTAAATAGGGCTGGTGAAACATCTCCAGCTCAAGGCGGGTGAAAAATCCATCAGGGTGGGTTAGGGGTCCTCAGACCCTTGAAGGAAAAATACAAATGCATGTATTGGAGTCCCTAAGAGCAGGCTATTGACAGAAAATACAGTGGCTGCCCATTCCTCAGGCTGGGTGGAAGGACAAAGACCTGATGGAGATAGTGATCTAAAGAACAGAAAACCAAGTAGTCCCCCAGAAGGTAGGAATTGCCAGGCAACATAAAGGAGGGATCTCATAGGCAAATGAGGCATAGGGCAACGGAGAATGAGATGTAGCTGGAAGGCAGGGAACCAGCTGAGATCCTGTTGAGCAGAAGGGAGCAGATTCAGAACACCAGAGAGTCCTTCATCTCCATGTTATGTATTTCCCTTTGTCCTCTTCTTGTCATTAATGCATTTTGTCACTCTGCTCCGCTGATGGCTCTGGGATTGCTCACTACCTCTGTTTTTCATAGAATTCACAGAACTGTTCACAGAATAGTTGAGGGTGGCAAGGACCTCTGAAGATCATCTAGTCCAACCTCCCATCACCTAGTCTGCACCCTGGCTTTTTCTAATCAGTTCCCTGCTTCCAGGAAGTGTGTTCCTCGGTGCCACAATGCTACTCCTGGCCCTTTGATCAAATAATTGCCTTTTCAGCCAGTGATGCCTTTTGTCTTTGCCTCTGGCAGCCTCATCATTTACTCTCTAACCTTTCCCTCCCTGATGTCATCCTACCATCTTCAGTTTCTCATGGCCTCCTCAGCTTTTGTAGCATCCAGTCTTGTTACTTCCTTATCCAGAGACACCCTCTTCACAGCATCTTCATTTTCACCTGGTGTTGCCATAAACCTGTTTTCTCCAGAGTTTTTTCCACCAGAGACACAGAAGAAAATCATAATGTCATTAAAAAGTGATCAGTGTAAACATACTAATAAATGTTTCTGCAGCTCCACTACTGTGCATTTAGGGAGGTCTGGGCTTTAGGAAAGAACAACTCCCTGTGAAGACACAGATTCAGCCTTTAGGTGTTTTTATTCACAGGAACCATGCAATCTCCATTGGATGCAGAAATGCTGACAACTGAAACACAGAAGGAAGACCCAATTTTTTGTTCCAGTCAAGAAAGGAAAGAAAAGGATAAAGACAGCTCCTATCTTTCTAGCCTGGGTGCATTGGGCGGGAGTAAGGCCAGGTTCAGTGCTCGACTGGTAGAGTTCCTATTGTGTTGGGAGGTAGGTATGACTTGCAAGCATTCTTGGTCACAGCCAGCCTTGGCTGAACTCAGTCCAGCCCCATGGAAAGGACTCCTAAAATCCTTCCTAACATCTTGCCATCCTCCCTCAGTCCAAGAGCCTGGGAGGAAACAGTTTCTTCCTTGAAAAACACAGCGACACGTGAACCAACACTTCACAATTTGAGTGGAATCCAGTAAACCAGTCAGTTTCAAAAAAAGAAAAAGAAATAAAAGAACCTCCTCACCAAGACAAGAGCTTAATGGTTCTTTTCTGAGAGTTGTGGCTGCTTTCTTCAGTATGAGACACCCGATATGTCAAAGTTTCCCAGATGTTTCTTGCCATGCAGGAATGATGGTGATGAACATCAGGTACTAGAGAAGAAGAAGCTCTAACTGGTAGACTCTTCTACCATTAAAACATGTTTCAGCTACATTTTTGTTGGTTTTCATTGGGAAAGGAATATTTTTAATTGCATCCTCTGAAAAGCAGTGGGTTTTTTTATCAGAAGGAAAAACTCAGCACTTCTCCTTTACTATATTGAAATTTTGCCAGAAACAAATGTTAGTT
Organism: Rhynchotus rufescens; assembly: GCA_032273925.1. NCBI lineage: Eukaryota > Metazoa > Chordata > Aves > Tinamiformes > Tinamidae > Rhynchotus > Rhynchotus rufescens. The sequence continues at coordinate 12,214 of JAVCKT010025441.1, read as the reverse complement.
TTTCATATAAAGCTTTCTATATAACCCTTAATTTTCCTTTTATGGAGGGAGAGAGTAGGAAAGAATCTTAAAAACTAAACTTTCCACCTGTCTCTTGCTGGTGTCAGATCTCTAAAAAATATTAACAGCAGTGTGGCCACCATAGTCAAATTCAGAGCAAGCATCATTTTTCATATAGATTTATCACATTATCATGCTCCTTATCATAGCTACTGCCAAATAATAGCTACTGCCAACAAACAACGAGAGTTTAGACACAAGTATTAGGAAAACACATAGGTAAGCACACAACTTAAGCTTTCAAACCACATGAGCTATGTATTTTAATTGAAGTGAGAGTGAAATGTTCCCTAGAAGAGCTATGACCTAGAAGTTCAATTAGCTGCTCATAAGCCAAGTTGATAGAAGAGATTTCAAGTTGCATGAGCACGTGTGGTGGTGAAGGCTGTATTTTGAGTTAGTGTATTTGCAAAACAGAGTGGCAATGAACCAAAAAAGAAAACCCTGCTCCAAGGACACATCAGCATATAGTGAGATCCTGCTGAGGAAACCAAGCCTCTATATGTTCCAGTCTACAGTGTCCCACCACAAAGCTGTTGCCCACAGCAGTATTTTTAGTATAAGTGACTAATTAGCCACATTATCAGCACCCCTTTCCGCTTTCAAAAAATGTGCTTTACATTTTCTGGGTGGAAGACACAGAATTGAATTGACTTTAACAACATGGTGGGACCACTTAGCTCTTGGTCAATAATAATAAAAGACAAACCTAAAATAGGACTGTCCTTCTGTTGCATACCAAGTCACAGTTTTCATTCTGTTACTATTTTCCAGTACATCTCAGAAATCAGCCCTATAAAGTACAATGAAGGCTAAAATTGCACCATTTCCAAATAGCTTCCTCAGAGCCTTGCTCCCTGTGGCATCCGAGTGGGAACAGGTAGCACAAGCAGTAAAGATCTCACATCACTCTCACAGAGCATTTCACACCAGTTCATCTCGGAGCATTTTACAAAACTAATTAGCAATATGATTCCCAATCAGAAGAACTGAAATTTAGGGAGGCCTAAGTGGGTTGGCCCCATCCTGTACCCTTCTGCAGGTTGGTGACAGATCTTACCTACTTGATACCAACCAAGTCTCACTTGGTCAATCCTTCATTAAAAAGGTCTCAATTAACCTTGTCCAAATAGGGCAACTATTTTTGAGATTCTGTTTAAATGAGAAAAGTGGGAACTTGTAGCTGAGATGTGTGAGGACATGAGGCCTTCTAGAAATGCAGAACTGAGTGCACAGAGGCCCAGACCTGTTCCTATGGCCTTAAGAAGAGGTAGATGTACCTTCTAGCTGTGAAAAAAGTGTCTTCTCCTCCCTTTCTCCTATGAAGATGAGGGAAACTAGCTGGTGTGTCCCCTGGCTGTGCTCTCAGCAAAGGTCCTCAGAGATTTTAGAAGTCCAGGAATGATAACAGTTACTTCATCTAAATTTTCACATCTGATTAGAGACTAGAGATTTGGAAATGACTCTCAGGCCAGGGAAGCACAGGTGGCATTAATGCTCACACTCAGAAGAACAGGCATTTTTTGTAGTTCATGTTTGCTGCTTAGTGCTGCTACCTGCCATGATTTTATCAAGAAAATTGTAGCATGTTGCACTTTTCCTGATGGCCTGCATGCCAGGTGTATTTTATATATTACTGAAACCTTGAAAACTTCAGTCCTATGTGGATCGCTGCTAAAAAGGAAACAAAAATGGTTTTGCTTTTCTTATTAATCTTCATTTTTAAGCCACTGGTGCCACTGAGCACCCAACAGCTAAGGTTTCGCATGAGACAGCTGCACTGCATGTGCTGTCTGCAGCACTCTCTATGTATTCACACTGCTGGAGGACCAAATTAACCTCCTGGGACGTGGTCCAGGGCGGTGTAGGCGCTTTAACCTGAGGCTCCAACAACTGGATTTGGGAAATGTCACAGAAGCTGAAGAATAGCAAAAACATGGAAATATCTCCCAAGGGAACATGTGTCATTCACTGCTCCTGTCAAGGAAATTGCAGAAAAATGTCACCTGACAAACGCACCTAACCCAGGAGCAGCACTGCCGCAGATGACAGACCCGTCAAACAAGGCAGTGGTGATTTCTGTGCTCCTCCAAACATTGTCCTCACCACTCTGGGGCAAAGCAAGTCGAAGGAGAAAAACAACCTGCAGCCCATGCAAAGCACCTCAAGCCCTGCAAGAGCATCTTTCCTCACTTCCCAAAATAAGGGCCAGCTCTCCCAGGACAGTAGGTGACCTTGCTTGTGCCCTTCGCCTCCCACTGAGTTACCACCAAGAGAGGAACCACAAAGTCCCTGAGGAGCTGATACCACCTGTTGAATAGTCCTTTGGGATTCAGCGTGTCATGTCAACTCCCCACTGAAATATTCAGATTTCTTCACCTACCTCTGTGGCTCTTTAGCTGTACTGCGACCCAACAGCTGGGCCAAGTCTGGAAACACCTCTGGCTGCATGTGGAGCCTGAGAGCCTCCAAGGAGAGCAAAGTCATGAAAAATCACTGAAAACATGGATAGCATCTAGGTTGCACCCGAGATGTTCACACTGCGGATTTAATAAAAGCATCCTGCCAACAGCAAGTTATTGAAAAGAAGAGCGTGTCAGGGGCTGGTGCTCAGGATACAGCTCACGTCCAAAACACTAGATTTACGTGACACAGCAGAAAGTTGTTACACAGGCAACCAGGAGAGCTACAAAACAAGAGAGGTCTGCTGAAAGTTGCAGATGGGACACTAGGCTGGTGGGTAGGACACAGGATACAAGGAAAACCTGGACATCAAACCACCCACGCGTCTACTGTTCCACAGCAGGTTGCAACCATTCCAGATTGGCAAGACTCTCGCCGAGAATAACAGGACGGACAGATTGCTGTAGCCTGTGGACTTCAGGCAAAGACAGGGCAAAGTTGGTTGAGCCAGGGTGTGATTTTGCAAAGCCAAAGGATTCCTCCATCATGGAGAATAAGCCCAGACAGAGGGTTAGCCAGGTAGAAAGAGACCAGCAAAGAGCTACATGCATTTGGGGAGTCTGGGAGGAACGCTTGGAAGAGCCCCAAGGAGCAAAAATCTGCTAAAAATCAAGGGAACAACCTCCAAATATATAAGAGCACTGTGAAAAAGGGAAGGAACAAGCTGTTCTTCACACCCAGGGCATGCAGGGCGAGAATTAATGGGCTTAAGTCAAAAAGAGAGAGATTCAGCTTAGATATTAGAGAAAAAAAAAAAAAAAACACTTTCAGAGATTGGGATAGCAGGAAGAAAAATAGATTTTGCTGACAACACGGAACCTGCATCATTAAAAGTAGATTTTAAACAGATCTTTTAAAGCAGGTAAAGAAAAACGGTTCTCAGGAATGATACGGGCATCACTGGTATCTCTTGTTCCTCCTTCTAGTGCTGCAGTTCTGTAACTCAGTGTAGGTACCTGGCACAAATTGTAAACGTTCTTTTGAAAGCTTGTTTTCAAAAATATTGCACAGACAAAAAAAAAAGAAAAGGAAACTTGTATAAGGGAAAGCTACATAAGGAATGCTAAGATGTTTATGGCCCTATAACTTTAAGGTTTTAGAAAGATGAGGTCTATAATATGGAACTATTTGCAGTATCATATTATTTTTAAGGTTTTATATACCCTAAGATCAAGATATTCATTTCTTTTCAAATCTTCCGGTGAGGTGAGCTGAAAATATTCCACTTATCAAAAATTTTGTTTATAATGGAGCTTAACTCTGAAAATAAAAAAAAAACTTGTTGCATGTCCCAAGTGGACAAAATGCTGGCCTGAGATTCGGCAAAAAATATGCAGCAACGACTACATCCAGCGGTTCAGCAAATAGTCAGTGTAAATTACAGTGGCCCTGGGACAGTGGGATCCTTCAGTAACCTGCTCAGTGCCTCACATGCAATTCTTCACCTTGATAAATCTCATTTCTTTTCTATACAGTCAGAGGCACACACGTATGCATGCAGATATTTAAAGCCAGCCCAGCAAGTGGAAACAAAGGCTGTTATTTAAGACAGGCCTAACAGATTGGATCAAAGAAATGAATTAAAACAGAAGCATACAGCCCGTGGGTAGCCATGTGCCAAGTTTAATGCCCTTGCTAATTAAAAAGGACTGAATTGAAATGCATTTCAGAAACAAGGTTGGCAGTGGAAATGCCACAGGCGCATCCCTTTGACGGATGCATCAGAGCCCTGATGATGTTTGTACAAACCTGGGCTGATTTCTGCAAGGAGAGGGGCAAAAATTTTTGCCATTTGCCTTCATAAAGCAATTAAAGATATTAGGAAAGGCATTGAAAACCTTTCATGGAGGTTAGGGGTGGGCTTGCTTTTTGTCTCACTGTATTTTGTAGAATGTTTTTGCATTTTGGAAAGAGAGGCTTGCAGAGCCTGCAAGTCTGAATCAGGGTGAAATAAAGGACAAAGTGCAAACTGCGGTGGAAAGAAGATCTCAGTGCTTAAATTTACCAAAAAGATTTTAAAATTCCCTGTGCTGCTGCTTTCTAACTTTGTAGATGTCTCTGCTCCCAAAGCCAGTGTCCTTCTTCCAAAATTGTCTCATTCTTCTCCCCACTGTGAAGGTACTTCATCCATGGACAGTTTTGGTCATTAATCCCTCGCATGCTTGGAGGAGCTTTCCAGAGATCCCAGATCTGGAAAAAAAACAGAGCTAATGTGGATTGGCATCACCCCACTCCCACTTGGAGGTTGGTTGAACGTCAGCCTCGGTCTAAGCTCCTAAATCCGAAGAAGAGGAGCCCGGGCTTTCCAGTGGAGGTGCCAGGAGATGCTAGAGTCCCTGTCCAACCCCATCCCGCTCTGCTCACAGCTATAATGCCACCTGAGGCTCCTTGCAGCACCTGTTAGCATCTATCTTATATCCATAATAAGGATGCCCTTGACTAGGAAGACATCGTCTCAGAAAACATCTCTCACCAAACATTACATTTACTGTAAGATACTGCTGCAAATGAAATTGCTGATTGAAAGAGAAGGAGAAAGCTTTTAATCCTGCTATATAATGCTTACCAGATTGACAAGTCTAGAAATATAAATGGAAGAGTAATTATGCAAGACTCACTTATGTTGCTGTTCAGGTTTATTCTTACAAATGTGAGAGAGAAAGAGTCAGGCGAAAAAGGCCTGACTTGTGGTATTTATTTCCATAGCTGTTCGTGCAAATGGATTGGAAATGTAAGCTCAAGGCACTGCAAACTCAAAAGATCTTCTCTCCTTAGCTTTGGCTCAGTCACAGCATCATGAAAAGGGGTGAGAAGAAGGAAGAAAATAGGAACTTGGGGCAAAGTCGTATTTTCATTGTCGCAAGTGCTATAGATCTGGTGGGGAGTGGCAGGGGGGAATGTGTACGCTACCTGATCCCAATGATCTTAAGTTACCCGAGAAATTTATAATATTCACCAAATCTGCCTGAAAATAGTCAGTGAATGTAAGACCAACCTCTGAAGCATCCAGACTCAAAACCAGTAAATATTAGGGAGAGGCACATGAGCACTTTGGGTCAGACTTGAGCTCAGCTCTGTGGTTCTTTGAGGTTGCTTGAGGACACAGTATTTCTTAATTGGACCTGTAGTTACAATTCGAGACCTCAAGTGAGGCTGGATATCCACCACACAAAGCATTTCTTTTAAAAGACAGAGTAGACAGGGTTCATCTTGCCTAATACAAAACATCCACACTGGAGATATCTGTGTCTCACTGAGCCGCCTGTCCTTTGTAATCATGAAGAGAAACAGGCACTTTTACAGAATGTACAGCTGACCTATTTCAGATATCAGCTCTGGGGCAAGATGAATCATGCCTTGAATGTGCCAGTTCCCCTGCGGTGCCAAAGCAAGACTAGACAACTAGTTTATTTGCTCAGATGAATCCCACGTGGCTTGAGCTGATAGACTGCTGCTATGATCTGGCTGGATGTGAACTATCTCTGGTCCCAAAACTGAGATCATCCTATTGAGAGCAGGATGTGTTAGCTTGGGTAGCCATGCACTAGTTGCACTGTAAACCACCAGTGCCGGGGTCATCTTGCATCTGGCCACCTAGAAAATAAGGTGGAACAAACCAAATCTGCACATACCTATCCATTCATGTACCCTCATTGTTAAGAAGACCACCATTGCTTCACCCTCATGGTAATGGGAAGAGTTGAGGGAGCTAAAGAAGCAACTTGCCCAAAGACATGAGGACTAGAAGGTACTTCTCCAACATCAGTGCCCTTTCTTCTGAGTTAGTTACTCATTAGCTGCAACCTTGGTCATTCCTTTTAAATGCTGGTCTTTGGAAAACTTGGCCTTTCATTTTCTAAGGGTAGATTAACTCTGAGGCTTGTCCAGAGCCTCTAGATCTCATGTTCCTTTTGAAACAGCTGCAGTTCGGGTCTGCAGTGAAGAATCCAAAGAATATAGCTGTGTGTTGGTGGATCATTAGAGGAAAGTGTGAAAAGCAAAAGCCATCCCCCAGATATCATCAGCACTGCAATAACGGTGCTGCATTGACAATTAACATGATCTGCTAATGAACCTGGATGGTTTCATTTGAAAAACAAATCACCCTAAACTTTCCCATTTTCCCCAAAGCTCTTATTTTACAAAGTCTGATTTAACTGATGGCAGATTCAGCCTAATTCCAACAATGTTAGTAGGGATCTGTAGTGGGAATCATTTGCATTTTCCATTGTTTTTGTGTCTTGGTGAAGATATATGAACGCTCAGTCAGAAGTGTCTTGAAGATAATTTAAATTCTAGTCTTTCCTCCTTTGGTAAGGACGTTCTCAGAAAAGCAGCTGCACAGGTAAAGATTCGGATTGCACAGGGATGTGGAATATTGAAGAGAGGAGCTTTCCTTCCAGATTTTGTTTCCAGCAGGGCTTAAGAAAGATAACAAGAGTTTTATGTGTCTGATTAAAAAGCTAGCGCTCCAAAAGGTGCGCGTGTGGTTTATTGGCATGATTTCTGCTATGGTCATAATCAGCTGCTTGTCCATTCCAGCTGCTAAAGCACAGTAGACAAGACTTGAATTCCAAATATTATTCTCATCACCATGGTATTCTGCACACAGATCCCCAAAGGTACTTGAAGACTTTTGAGGCTCTGTCTGTGAAGGCCAGGCCTATAAATAATTTCAGCTCTCACAATTAGTCAACATAGTGCTTTGTTTTGAGGTTTTTGCACTTCAGGGAAGAATCCAGAACCCGCATCACCTACAACAGTCAGAGGGAGATCAGGGCTCTTTGGCGAGCAAGGGAAAAGTACCCCATAAATGCCCTCAGAGCAGAAAGTTGCTTTACTTGAGTGGGTGAAAGAGGTTATGCATAGAGACCCAGTGTCTCATTGCCCTCAGAGACTCCTTAGGGTTTTAGAAAAGCATCTCCAATGCCTGAGGACCTTCAGCCAGAATCTTCCCGCTCCTCCTGCTCTCCTCAAAGTCAGTGCTGACATCCTGCTTTAACAGTCCTCATGTAAACACAAGAAAGAGGCTTCAAATTGCAGTGTATCATATTTTTACTGAGCTTTTTATGAATTTGCAAATTCCCTCCATTCCTCCCTCCCAGTTCTTAGGCTTTTTTCTGTTTGTCTTCTGCAAGTTTTGAGTTTCTGACCCTTTTCAGATAGCTTGTGAATTCTAACCACAGTCAGTTTCCTCCTGAAGAACATCTAGTCAGGTTGACCATTCAGTCGTGAACATTTTCCTTGAAATAATAACCCTAACATACGTCATTGTCTAAAAGCTATGAAGAAAAAGAGTAGAACTGCTGGGAAGAACAGACATTCTCTGCTTTCCCCACCATTTTCCATCAGTCTGACACAAATCTGCTTGTAAGAGCCTCTTGAAATGAAGAATCTAATATCAATCACAAAAAGATTAGCCTTTGACTGTACTTCACTCCATACTACACTCATCCAATGAGCATGGGAAATGTTATCCTGGAAGAGGGTAGGGAAAGGATGGAAGATCAGGTGCTGCTGGAGATCAGCATTATAAAGGTTTATTTTCCACAAAGCAAGACTTTTATTTCTTTTAACTTTAGCAGGCAGCAATCCTTGGGATGAAACACCCAGCATGAGCTGCTCAGCCAGGTATGCGGGGCAAGCACGGCGCTGAGCCACTGCCTGCACAGACTCCGGCACGCTCAGCTGGGGCCGACCTATGAAAAGCAGACAAGAAACCTGGGATTACTTTGGAGAAGTTAATTCATGACTAACGCAGTCTGTGCAAGCAGTGACCAAAGTCTGGAGCTGCTGAAGTCACAAGGAGCTACAGGAGACCCGGACTGAATTTTGGTACTCGGTTGTAGGCAAGCAATCCACAAAATATTTATCACCTGAGGCTCCTGAAGGGCCATAAGCACATAATTTTTGCCACTGTAATTACCCAGCTGTCTAGAGTTTTGCTACTGCACTCAGAAACGCTGTCATCTCAGCAGGACTGTGTGGGTTAGCATCGATGTCATGTACACGCCTGTCGGGATCTGAAAATTAGGTCTTTTGGTGCTTACGTTCCCTGAGCAGTCTCAGCTCTTTCTTATGTGCGAGGCAGAGGGAGGAGTTGCTGCTCGGCTTTTCTCCTCTGACCTAGCAGATCAGACACCCCTTTAAGGGACAGGATACCCCAATTTTCCTCCTGCTATTCCACCTCAGTGCAGGAGGAACCCCAAAGCCTGCAGAGAGAGAAAAATGGTGTAGCCCACCAAGCAAAACACCTATGCAGCACCATGGACTTAGGTTTTCTAGTTGCTTTGATAAAACCATCCATGAATTTTGGACTATTTTCAGGAAGACATGGCCGATCCTTTCTTGCCTCACCAGTGGAAAAGGTGTCTAATCTCCAACCACATAACCCATTTCAGGAAAAATCACGCTATATTTTTGGGAAGTGCACTGTCATTTTCTTTTAGGATGAACGAGAGTTTGTGTATTTGGAAAACAAAATTTATGAGTATAATGAGGTCTCCAAGCAATTTTTTTTTCTATGCTGTCCTTCTCAAAGCCCCAGAGAAGGACATTCAATACATACATGTGTCACTACTACTTACGTCAGTGATCTAGCAGACAAGACTGTCAGGTTGACATGATGGCCAGAAGGCCTGAATTTAGGTCACAGCTGAAATGAATTAAAATTTTCCCTTTATCTCAGTGTAACATCTCTCCCCTCCTGAACATGTCTTTGGCTCATGTCAGACTGCTGCATGCAGCAGGAAAACTACCTGCTCTTTGCCAAGTTATTTCTAAGCACAACAGCTCCTAAATCAGGGCACCAGACCACATACAGCTGCTCCAGCCACAACAACAACGTGCTGAATTATGTTTGTCCCCATTTAGTTGCTGCTACGGTTTCAAGGACAGGGATATATGTGGTGTCCATTTATCTTTTATACTAAAAGGAAAAAAAAAAAGGAAATTTGGACTAAATCTAAGCCTTCGGTAAGCAAGCAGCATGTGTAAGATAAGACACCTCAAGGAATGCCCACATGGCTTGATTCCCTCTTCTATGTTACGAAATGGGAAGTGGGTAGCAAGGAGAGTCCTTTGGACTGGATGGTCTTCTGCAAGTGGTGACCATTCTGCCCTAGGAGAAATATCTTCTTAGCCCCCGGTTTAACTCAGAAGCGCTTTACCATTTTACAAAATACATACTGCTTTTACAAACCACATCCTGGCCAGATCTTCATGTGTACTCCACCGAAGTCTAAAGAGCATCCTGTCTCTGGGGCCTGGCTAGCTGAAGTGCATGAGGCTTGACAGAAATTAAGCAGAAGTTACAAGTTTTCCTGTGATGGTGGGCACATACTCTGGGGTCTAAGAAGAATGCACTGGATTTTTTTTTCTACTTAGGGCTTGCCTCCTGCACTGTTTGAGCTCTCAGTTTTGCTTTTGAAGAGCTTTTCAAAACAAGAGCAAGGTAAGAGCAGAGACAGGAACCAGCTTTGGCCAGGGCCAGGGAGGAGGAAGAGGAGCTGGTCGGTTGAATAGGGTATTGCAATCCCTGCTATCCAGCCTTGCTTCTGCAAAAACATGGCATGTCAAGGAGCTTGGGATATGCATGGAGATGACATGCAAGCTTTTCCTCTCCCAGCATTTTGGAGCTGGTTAGATGGTGGATTAAAAGCGCCCATTTACAAACACCTTCTATCGCCTTTTAGCTTGTTCCGTGATCACTGCAAGGTAGGCTCTAAAGGCAGCCTCTTCCACCCCAGGGACAAAGGTGTTTTTCACACCGTGTGCCAAGACAGTCTATAATATTAAAATTAGGTCTCTTGCAAGATTGTCGAATTTGTGCCTTCGAGAGGCTCTTTCTATGTGTTTTCAGAGGGTGCCAGCCTGGCAGCTTGGAGCACCAGCTCCAGAAGATGTGTGTTTAGGGGGGGAAAAATCTTTAAAAGAAAGATTTTTTAAATCAGAGGAAGAGAGAAATCATTGGATGCGTAATCCCCGCCAGGAGGTGAGTGGAGCAAGGGTATCCACAGGGACTCTGCGCCTCTGCCCTTCCTAGGGAAAATCCCAATTCGCAGAATCTCCTCTGGGGACCTGGCTCCACCAGCTGTCACCCTGGCAAGCCAAAAACAACAGCATCACCCCTGTCGAGATTGAAAAGCCTGGGCATGAATCTACAAGGCAGAGAAAGGAAAAGAAGGGCTATTTGCACCCCTAAGCCCAACCCAAGGAGCCTTCATCATAAAGAGCTCCCTTGATTTTTGGAGAAGCTTGAAAACGCCTTTTTTTCCCCCAGTCTCAATGTTTAATTAGCACATTTACAGGCACAGAGGAGCAAAACAACAGCTAAGCCCACGTTCTCTCCACCCACCCTAGCATCAGTCGGACGCCTGGCATTGAAAAAGCCGCCGAGTGACAGTCGCACCGTGGTAATTCATCCCGTGACATCGCAGTGATTGGCTTTTAATGCACTCGCCAATAAATTACCCCTTTTCAAACAAAGCGCTCGAGGGAGACAGATGGACCAAAAGGCTCAGTGAAGGTTCCTGGTTATTTACTGAGCGGCCAAACCTTTCTGTGACCTAGAGAGCGTTGTATATCCTATAGCCCATGGATTACCTACAGTCGGCAACTTTACGTTAGCCTCAATTTACAAGTGACATTTCCTTAAGGGATAGAGGAAAGGAGGCTCAGCACGACCACCAAGACAACACCAAGATGCTCCAAGGACCAGCAGCTGGGAGGAGGCAGCAGATTTGGGACACAGCAAATATTGTCACCTCCTCTCTGGAATTTCCTGGGCAGCAGCTCGTCTGGACCCCCCGTCAGAGACATTCTCCACCTTGAAGAGTCCTCCAGACACCACACTTGGGTCCCCACCAGCCTCGCTCATGAGTCACCGCAGTGCGTCTGTCCCCATCTCCGAGGGCTTCGTCTAGGAAGCAGGGAAGTGTTTCTCTCTTTTACAGGCGAGGAGCTGAGTCACAGAGGAATTAGGGATTCAATCCAAAAATTCTGGAAGCCAATAAAAGAAAAAGAAAAGGGAAAAAGCTGTTGATCTCAGCAGAGCCCTCGGTGACACAGGAAGGTTTCAGCAGCTCAGGAAATGAACTCAGAGCTCCCAACTCCGCGCCAAGGCCGCTTCGTTAGTGGGATGCTCTATGCTCTTAGGCTAATTGCATTTAAAATTGCACTGCTACCACCTTTAAATAAAACTCGGGACATTTAAACTGGCTAATTTAGTCTCCCCTCCTCGCCCTGTGCTTTTCAGAGCGCCGGCCGCTCCCGGGCTTTGCCCCCAATGAGCTCACATTTTGGCTCTCCTGCGCCGTGCAAATGTTTCCCCATGAAAATATCATGCTGCAGAACAGCTGAGCACAATTCGGTCTCGGCTGACATTTCCAACTGCTCCGGAAACACTGATTCCAACTATATTTTTTTCCAATATTCTCTGAAATTTAAAAAAAAAAAACCTTAGTTTCTGCCACAAATTGCTTCGCGCTCCAAGTTTATCCATTAGCGGATAATGATTCCAAAGTGCAATAATTGCCTTTAAAGTGCAACGTGACGGGAAGCCCCAAGTGAGCAGCAACAAAAGGAGCCCATGTGCAGAGCCCAGGTTTCGAGGAAAGGGACCTGAAAGGCTTCTAAGCCATCGCAATTCTGGTTTTTTCCCCCATCACTTACATTGTGTTACAACTCTATT
>JAVCKT010025440.1:36868-47637 GCA_032273925.1 Rhynchotus rufescens | reverse complement strand
ATATATATGTATTATATATATCCTGATATTTATATTATCAGGAGGTGGTGTTTGCATGGATTCAGTCCATCACTTCTTCAGGAATAGCTGGTTTGCTGGGGAGTCATACTGCTGCCCCGTTGAAAGGAAAGTTTCGGTGCTTTATGGGGACAGCTGGCTAGTGATTTCTACATCTGGCCGAAAGATAACAACAGTTCTACCCACAAAACACTCTATGTGGTAGTACTCCTTGTTTGGAGTGTCAGTGCGGGATAACCCGAGTGGATCTTCCAGACGTGAAAGAGAAACCAGCTGCTCAAACAGTCTTGGGTTTGATAAAGGCCGGGAGAAGTCTTGGGCAAGGCGTCTGGCAGGAGATGCATCCTGGCTCTGTGTGCTCCGAGATTAGGGGTTTAGTGGCATCTTTCAGGTTTTGGTGGCTGAGGGGTTGGTGAGAGGCGATCATTAGGGGTGCTTCAGGGGCCGCTTGTCCTCAGCGCTGGAGTTAACTATTAATGGAGCCGGATCTTTGAGTCCTTTGTGCCTAGGGGAATGGCGGCATTGAAGCCATCAGAGAAGGAGATTAGAAGCTAATCACTTTAGTCCCCTCATATATGTTGAGTGGAGGACTGCAGGCTTCCTTGCTGACCTCTGTGTCACACGGAAGAAAGACCCTCCTATTTCCATCTGAGCTGCCCTTCTCTCCCACTCCTCCTCCTTGCTCCCCCAAAGGCTGCTGCAAGAAAATGGGATTAGGTGGATTTAACGCCAGTCGCCACGAGTTGCATGGCCATTCCCACTTCCATGGAAGGCCGGGAACATGAGCTGGTTCGTGGGAGAGGGACGAGCAGTGGACTTGGTGCAGACTTGGTGGGTCTCAGTTGTGTGTTTCCCAAGTACCAAGGGTCAGGATTGCCACCGTGTATAACTTGGAGTTGCTGCAGTGAGAAGTGGAGAACATTTATCAATAAGGGTGGCATTGGCCCTTGCCTGTCTGTTATTTAACAGCAGAACTGCCCTGGTGATGAGGCCACATTGGGCACCATGGTCATGCTACCAGGGTGAACACGGCATTGGGCATTTGTAGGCCCAGCCAGGACACGCAGACCTGGCATAGCAGGTAGTGGAGTAGTTGTCATTTTCAGCTTCATTTCCTAGAAGCTTTCTTGCTATTTTTAAAACCACATCTATATTTTGCTTCCAGGATGCTAACTCTACAGGGAGGAAAATTCTGGGAAAGGGTTGGTTTAGAAAGGCACGTATCATAGTGGCCTGTCAGCGATGCATCGCCTTGGCCCTGATTTACAGTGACTGAACTCGTTTTCAAGCGTTTGAGAGGGTTAGCCGTGCTCACTTTGAAGAAAACCCACTTGGCACATGCAGCCATGTGTCATCCAAAACGTAGCGACTGGGGGAGGATTATTAAGAGGGGCAGAGGAAAATGCACGGGTCCCTGACGTGATGTGATAATGACACATTGAGTGCGCTGCTAGAAAAGCTTTGCATTATTCAAAGTGCTGAATAATGTGCATGATAATGCATGATGGTGTTAGCTGCTAGGATTATTTGTGGCGTAAGTGACTGGTGCCCTGCGTACGAAGGCAAATTGTATTATTTTAGCCTCATTTTTGGTGCAACAGAATAGGCCTGGGGGGGGTACAGTGCGAAGTGAGTAGGCCCGGGAGCAGCGGAGGCTTTTTAGAAAGGCTGTGAACCATGGTGGTACCCTCTGCAGTTTTATTCCTCTGGGCTTGTAATTACAGAGCGAGATTAACTGCTGGCTGTGCTTGAGGCTGCCCTGCCGGGCGGCTCCGCCACCTCCGGGCGCGCGGCGGAGAACATGGACGCGGTGGAGGCGGCCCCGAGCCGCTGGGTGCGACAGCCGGCGCGCGCCGCACGGTGCCAGGCCCAGGCCGCCGCGGAGAGAGGGGGCACAAGGCATCCACGAAGGCCAAAAGGCACCACGGCCGAGCACCCGCCAAAAGGACCGGTGGGTTTATGAGCTCTGCCCATAAAATCTGTGCTGTGGGCCTGAAGGCCCTTCGGAGAAGACACGTTGGGATTAGTGAGCATTAAGGGGGTTTGGTGCTTGCTTTTCTCTTGTTTCCCCCCCATCCATCCCTATGGCTTATTTGAAATTTGGATGCAAGTACTTCTGTTGATAAAACCTCTGGTGTTGCAAACTGAGCCTTGCAAGCCCGTGTTGGTTTTAGGCAGCGCCTGTGTTGGGTTTTGGCAGCACCTCGGCTCCGCTCGCGGCGTGCGGCCCGGCTGATGTGGCCATGGCAGCTTCACCGGGTGGCCCCGCTCCCTTCCCTGCACCGCTCCCAGCCATCCCGAGCTTGTGTGCTGCGAGGGGAGAATCCTTTCGGATGCAGGAGCTGCCCAAGGTGGAACTGGGGCTGTGCGGGTGACACCAGCCCTGGTGCATTTGCCATTCTCAGTGTCTGTGACTTGTGTTGCGCATGGTGGTTTGGGTCTTCATACACTCATTACTGCTACTCCCTACCTATGTATTTCCCCAGGGGGAAAAAACAAACAAACCCCCAGACCAGCAACTATCTAAGTGGGAATGGTTCCCTTGTAAAATATAGTCAGGTTTTCCTTCCAGCCTTGTAGACAAGAGCCTAATTTCAACGATATCCTTTTTACAGGGTGAATTCTGCTCTGGCAGCTGGTGCTCCAAAGCTTAGTTATCACTTTGCATCATCTCACAAGTACGTTCCCAGAAGAGCTGTGCTGTATGTACCTGCAGATGATGAAAAGAAGATACGAAAAATCCCTTCCCTACACGTAGACTGTGCGGTGCTGGACTGCGAAGATGGTGTGGCTCTCAACAGAAAGGTAATTAAAGATTTATTTGTGGCATATCATCAGCACTAGACTGAACATGTGGAACGACATTTCCTTTGCCGTGGGGAGGTGGCATCCAGAGAGACCCGAAACAAATTCTAAGATATACAAAGTAATGTAACATTGATTAGCTTGGCGGAGGTGTTGGAAGCCTCGTTGCCCAGCATTGAAAGGGATCTCGTGTGAATAGGTGGAAGTGACTTCTGAAGGAATACAGGGCTGGGCATAAGCACTTACTGAGGAAGAGTGGGGTTTATCATTATTATCATTGTTATTATTGCTACCTATGTATTATAGAAGAGAAAATACACTCTGAAAAGCAAAGACGGAGCAAAAAAAGTTAGTTTAGAATCACTGAATGGGAGTTTTGTTGTTGAAACAAAAGCATGTGCAGGTTGTGAGCTACTGTGTGTGTGTTTGAGTCCTTAGATGTTTGAAAAGATTTACGGATTATTATGGTTATCCTCGTTATATCTAAAGCTGCTAGGGATGTCTATGGAGGAAGAAGCTAGACCTTTGGTGCACCAGGATTTGGAGGGCATCATGGATTGAATGAACTGCAAGAAAGAGGGTAGAGAGAGCAGTGTGGGGTATAAATGTAGATGTGTTAAGTATCGGTGCTCTTTTTGCTGATGTTTAATTTATAAGGAAGAATCACCTAACATACATATATATGCTTGCAAGCAAACTTTGTCAGTACCTCAAAATAACCATTCCCTTTAAAATGTTTCACGTCTTAAACAATGTATATCAGAAACTTGTCTGAATATTTCCTAATAAAAAGTATTTCTAAGCTAGAACAGAAATTTGCCATAATGCCATCACCATTTTCTAAGCTTTCTTGTCTATTTACAGTGCTTCAAACTACAGCAAAACCTGTTGAGAGTTTGAATACAAATGTGCTATCCTGGAAATTGTGAAAATCATCTTGAAAATTGTTCTCAAGTGGTCTCAAAAATTTGGATGGAATTTTATTCTTTTCTGTGTCTTGGGAGTTCATGCTTTTCAAAGCAATTGTATTTAATAGTCCTATCTTTAATTTTCAGCTCCTTACAGGTCCTTCAGAAATACAAAGCTTATATGCTTTCTGTGTTTAGTTCTAGAAAGTGAAAATAACATTGCTAAATGTTCCTAGTGGAACATTCAGAGGGGGAAAAAATCAGGTGCTGAAATTCTATGTAGAAGACTTAAATTATCACTGCTGTCATAGTTAATTAGTATTGTTTAGTTCATATTTGGGAGGCTGTTGCTGTAAGATGACACAAGACACAACTGTGTGTTAAACTGTAGTATTTTTAGGCACAGCTTAATTATATAAAACAAGTAATTTATAGCAGAAGTATCTATCCGTAATAGAGGATGACAGAAAAACAAAACTTTATGGTCAAGGTGACAAAACTGATAGTAGTCATTTCTAAAGAGCAGTAACATTGTAGCTCCATGGAACTGAAGAGAAGTTACGCCATTGGGTGTAAGATTTCAAAGAAATTATGAGAAATTCCTGTAACAGAAGCTTGAGATGGCAGATGAGCCCCTGACTGAGCTAACATGCCAGAAGGAAGCAGACAGGAGAAAGAAGTGGGGACAGGCTTCCAATGGGGAATACCCAAATGTTGTCTGGACATGTAGGGACAGAATTAGGAAGGTCAACGTTTGGCTGGAATCGAAGCTCGCGAGGGCTGAGGAGGACATCAAGAAAGGCTATTACAAGCACAGCAGCAGCAAAAGACCTGGGAAAATGCGGCTGCTTTGCTCCATGAGATAGGTGACCTTGTGCTGCAAGCTGCGGCTAAGGCTGAAGAGCTCGGTACTTGCTCAGGCTTTACTGTCAGCATCTGCTCTCAGGCCTCCTATGTTGCCTTCCTGTGCCTAGAAGCAAAACTTGGGGGAGGAAAGTTATCCTTGCTATAAGAGCTGGTAGAGTTGAGAGCAGGTTAGTGTCACCAAGATGCTGCTGGTGTAGAGCTCGCCTTCTCTGCTGAGAGGTTGAGCAAGGCGGTCTCCCAAAGTCCCTTCGAACCTGAGGGTGTCTCTGTGTTTCCATATTCTCGTAGCAAAGTTTAATTAAAAGTGATTGGAAGGTTGAATTTCATTTTTAGATCTGCCACAGATACTCAGTAAGAATTGGAGACTTAGATTCTCTGAATGTGAAACTGAAATTCAAGTTATTCCTAAAGTTGCATGTTCCTGAGATGTTCAGAGACTTGATGTGAAAGACATGACAGGAGAATGCACTAAAATACAGTATTCAGGGCTCTTTGGATGGATCATCTGAAACTGAGAAAATAAATCACAGAAACATAGCACACTCAGGTTGTTCTTTAATTCATTATTTTTAAAGGAAGTACTTCCAGTGAGTTTGACTTTCATTGACATATTTTACATTGATAAAAGTGATAGTTAAGAATTTTCCTGAAGCTGCTGCAGAAATGTTGGGGCTTTTTTTGAAAGTCAGAAACTGGTAGTCACAATGCTGTGGGCCAAACTTGCCTGAATACAGAAGGTCTTCAATTGTATGAAGTCCAAGCAACAATCTTGAGCAATATTTTATCAAGTTTATTTTACAAATCTGGTATGTATTATGACTAAATTAGATTTTAAGAGATGGAGAATCTGAAATGTCAACATCTCCATTTGAGTGCTCATTCAGAGGGAAAAGAGTATTATGAACTTACTGTTTGAAAATGATAACATCTGGCTGAAGTAGCTATGTTTGAAGCTGTGGTCATAAATTAAAAGTCTTTAATTTCATAAATTAGTTGTTTTCTAAGTATTTTATAATTAGGTTTTTTTTTCAGAGAAAATTTGGAAGAAGTTTCCTTCCCCAAGTATGTTCTGTTACAGCTTAGAGAACCCCAAGAAGAGAGTCCATTTTTGCTTAGTCTAGTCTGTCTACAAGTTATGGTGTCTCCATTTCTTACCCTCACAAGCTACCACACGAGCCATAATTTCAGATGCTGTCAGTTGATCTGCCAACTTTCTCATCTTTTTCTAGCTGTTACTTTGACTAAGTAAGGAGAAACAACCTCGAAGCAAGAAGCTTATAAACAGGAACTTGTTGAGTTTTTAAGTATATGGAGAAGGCCTAAACATTCTTTCATTTTAACTGTTAGAATCAGGAAGGAAAACACGGTGGCTGCATCAGGCCCAGCAAGTTGAGTCTCACATGTGGTGCTGCTGAGGGTCCCCTGTGCAGCAGGTGAGTTTAGCCCTCCCTGCAAAAGCTGCCTCTGGGCTGCAGCGCTCACAGCTGCTCCATCCCAACAAACTAGAAACGAGTGGAAAACTTGCCTCCTCCTGGTGGAGAAAGGAAGATTTCTGTGTCCGTGCTTTCATTTTCCAAGAACAAAAATGGGCCAAGATATCACTGCTACTTCCCTAGAGTTCATGTTTCTACCCTTATTAGTGTGTTTTCTAGGAGACTTGTTTTTTTCAGGAGGATACTGTATTGAGTTCTCTATTCTTCAGGGCATCCATGAAGTGCTAAGCTGGCAGCTTAGCCTAGCAAGAGCCCCTTGAAGCTGCTAATTCAGTATTTATGCTTCTTTGTGAGCCCTTGATGACAGTCATTTTGATGCTTCCAAACCAGTGCTGTTAGTGGCTTTATGTTTATCGAGGCCAGCAGAATGGTTTTGAATAACTGAACTATGTGGAGCCTTACTTTGTGGTTAAGCTGTCCCCACTAGGGACATAGGCCGGCCTATGTCAAGATTCTTTTATGAAAAAAAAATTCTCCAGTCAAATTTATTATTATTCAGGGTTGTGCCATAGAAAGACGTGGGGCTGATTATGAATTGAGCTGCTAACCCTTTTTGTTGTGATTACATCACTTTGTCTCTTCCAGAACAGAGTAAATTTCCTCTTCAGTATTCTGAGCAGCAGAAGGTGGGGGAAAAACATCCTTGGCCCTGCTCTTCCCTCTTAGCCCATCCGTTAGTGGGGAGAGAGGATGCTGGAAGCTCAGAAATGAGAGGAAGTTGCGTTTGGCTGAGAAGATGGAGAGGGAAGGGCCTGTTTTGCCTATGCGCAGCGTGGCCTCTTTGGGTCATAGCGTAAATTTGTTCCTGCTTAACATCTTGTAACAGCCGCTTAAAAGATCGTCGCTGTGCTGCGGGAAGGAAAAAAGAAAATCAATTACTCCTTTTGAATCGTCTGTTTTTAAAAAATGAGATTAAAGCCCGACCCCTTTGCCGACATGCTCCGTTATGAAAAAGGGCCACGCAAGAGCTGGCTGCGGCTCCCTTGCAGAGAAGAGCGGATCATCCTGCTGCGGCGGCGGCCACGTCTCCCCGTGAGGCGGCCTGCGCCTCCTGGGTCACAACATGGAGAGGGAGCCCCCTGGGCCGCCATTTTCCCCTAGGCTGAGGCCTCGTGCCCTCCTCAGGCCCTGTCCCTGGGGAGAGGAGGCTGCTGCGCGTGGAACAACACTTGGACTAAATTTGGGGGTGGAGATACATACATAAAATGGGTTGGGGGGCACACACACACACACAAAATCCCAGCCTTGCCTCCTTGAGATGCCCTTCCTTATTGATCTTACTGCAGGCTTTTACGGTATCAGTAGGAAAAAAAACCCAAAAGCTGCAGTTGGTTTCCATAAATCTCTGGCTTCTTCAATTAAAATCAACAGTTTTCCTGTATTATGTGATGATAATCTTTTTTTAATAAAGCCAACTTGGTTAGGATTTATCAGTGCCGCAGGTTTTTCTCTAGGCGCATAGTGAGAATGTTACCTAGTACTTCATAGGCACAGCTGTATGAAACATTGATAACTAGGTTATTTTACCAGGCCTTTGCTTTATTTATAATAAATTAGTACTGTACCTAATTGTATTCCTCCTACGGGGAGAAGGCTTGCTGGTAAAGTGTGTAGAGAATGATTAAATGTACACAGGCACATAGTGGGGTGACTTCTCTTCAAAAGATGCACAAAATTAAAATGGGAATGCTGCTTTCCCTGGCGGCTTGCCATTATTAAAAGTCTCAATAGCATGGGAAATTTCTTCTGTAGGAATTGGGGAGTCCAAAAGTCTCTCTGGGTTATTGCAGGGAAGCTGAAGTATACGGTGAAACTCTGCAAGGTCTTTTTGATCCTTGAAGGGTTCTGATGAATATACATTTTTATGAAAGTTGTAAAGTGTTTTCATTTCCTTATTAATCCCACCATGGTCCTGGAAGAACTGCCACTCCTGGGTGGTAGCTGTGACAATCAAACTTTTTGTTCCTGTTGTTTTACACCTCAAGCCAATCATCTTCCTTACATAAAGATTTGAGGAATCGTGAGTACAGTCCCAATATTCAGCAATTTTCTTCTTAATGAGCACAGTAATGCCTGTGTCTCTTTGAGCTGGGCCTTTGAATTGCCCGTTCTTTCTTTTCCACTGATTCAGATGTATCCAATTAAGCTTGGCTTGAGCATGTCCAGATGTAACTGTTTCTACTGGCGGAACAATGCCTAGAAACTTGTGGAAGATGTCTTGCCTCAGGAGTAAGAGAAGTTTTAGGCAGTAATTTATTAATAGATTTCAGACAGTAATATATTAATAGATTAATATTTTAAAATATTACAACTGATGTTTGTATGGAATGGTGGGAATTCACAGTGCTCCAAGCCTTTGTATGTAGTCCACTGCACTTGGGCACATCAGCACACGTGGGCCACTAATTGCTGGACCAGGGTTTCCAGATGGTAAATGTCTTAGTGGAATCAAGATACTCACTGTACCCTTGGTTTCATCTGTTATTCCTGTGGAGACTGCTGTCCAGAGACACAGATCCTAGCATTCAGTGGTGGGAAATAAACACAGGTACCTATGCAGAAGTCTCATTTCCTTCCACTGTATGTCTTGCTAATAGGAATCAGTAATATTTACTATGTCCCATCTTCAAAAGTCAGTTCTGCAGTCATCCTTCGATAATGTTTCTCATTAAATGGGATATTTGTACCTAAATTAATAGTTCAGGTTTAGGCTTGTCAGTAGTATGAGTTTCTTCTTCATATACATAGCTATACATCAAACTGAAGACCTTTCCATCTCCTAAACTTCCCAAGTTTTCCTGGAACAGACGTGCTCTCGTTACTCTGTTATGTTTCTCTTTTTATGAGTAAATTTCAAATGTTAGCTCCTTTTTTTTTAAGCTGATTCTTCAAACAATCTCTGAAAACAAAGCCTGCTATGCTAGTGTTGCAGCACCAGCATGCAAGTGTTGTGCTAGCTGCATGCAAGCCCTTTCCAAAACACAGCGCAGAGCCACCTAAAACCAGACTTTTTTTTCCTTCCCAGCACCAACTAAGCATATCCCATGACATCCCTTTAATTTAATGTGGAGTAATTTATCTCCATGCAACAGGAGACAGTGCCTGGATTACGATTGCAACCCTATCTCTGGCTTACTAAAACCGGAGAGCATCTAGAACTATGAATTCATTGGGCATGGACATCCCAGAACAGCCCAAATGATACACAGTTCTCAGGGCATAACCAATATCCCCTAATAAGCTGGGACAGCAGAATTCGTCTGCTCCCTTCTAAACCTGCCTAGTGCTGCCGGCTGCCTAGTGCCCTGCAGCACAAGAGCTCTGAATGTGGCCCGGCCCATGTGGACAGTTTATACACAACTGTGCCCACACTTTGAGCTTCCAGTCAAGAAATTCTCTTACAAAGAAGCAGAAAACACGCCGTTTTCCACCCTTCAATTCAGTAAGTGAAAACATTTAGTCAGAGCATCAGAAAGTTGTTGTTTTGGCAGCACTTTGTGCGTAGGAACGGAGCATGTTCGCACATCCAAGCGCACTGGCCCCACTGTATTGTATCTCCGTCTCCGAAGGCAGGCACGCACACCTGCAAATCCAGCACGCTGCAGATCTGGATGTTTTTGTAAGCTGCTCTGCCAAAGTTGCTCATCTTTTCCTTTGGCTACCAGCAGCACACGGGAGATTATGGCCCGTCTTCTTGCTTATCGATAACAAAGTGATAAGCTGACTGTGGAGGCTGATTAGCACTTCGCATCATTTCTGAAAGGATAGATAAAATCCTACTGTTTTCTGCATTTGACTGTGATTTCAGTCTTTAAAGGAGCTTGGTTGCCCTGAGATGTCTGCTTCGACTCTGGAATGGCTTCATAACACAGTATTATCTACTATGTATCATCGTAATAGCTCTTTTTGCTCTCTTTCTTTCTCTGCAGTTCATCAAGGTTTCCCTCTCCAGAACAATGTACTTGCTGGTTATTATCTCTTCAAGGTTTGGGGAAAAGAATTGTAAATATTTTTCTTCATTTCTGAGCACTGAGCTCCAGAAGACCATAACTCTTGGTGTTTTTCCTCATTTGGGAGCAAATGGTTATAAAGATCATGGCTGCTCATTTCAAGATGCCTATAAAACGTTGCTTGCTCATTCTCTCCTGCTTACTTGAGATTACCTCAAAATAGCTCTTCCTATGCCAAGTTTGAGATAACTTGATATTCTAACATTTCACAATAGAATTGCGTGTTCTAAGGGATTATGCTGAACAAATTGGCATTTTCCTCCAGCTTAACCAGGTTATTTGGTTACGTTTTAAACTTTGATTCCACAGATACCAAATCTTCCCCTTGTTAACCAATTATTTTTACATAGAATGAATATAAATCATAATTGAGCATGCTTTTTTCTTTCTTAAGAGGACAAATTAATGTAAAACGCATGTAAACATGGGTGAATCTACTTAAATAAACTGTTCACAAAATCCTTACAATATGTAAACAACATTTGTTATGCCTTGGAGATAGCATATGATTGGACTCATGAGGCCCTATTTATCCTACTGAATAGCTTCTTTTATAACTTCAAAGGGAATTTTATATGTTTGTGGCAATAGTGGGGTGTTAAGTGTAGCTAGGCAGAAATTATACCTCAGCTATTTAGTTAATGCCAATAGGGATTAAATTAGATTTT
>JAVCKT010025440.1:19070-36858 GCA_032273925.1 Rhynchotus rufescens | reverse complement strand
GCTAACAAGTGGGATTTTTAAATCCTGGAAAGCATAATCCTATTATAAAACTGGCAGCTGAATTAACATTATCTAGAAAGCAAGTCTTCACGGATTAACATTTTTTGACATTAACAAAGAAAAACTAATGCTACAGGGATATTAGATGCTTTTCCCAAAAGTAGGAAAAAAAAAGGAAAGTGAATATAGGACAAGATAAATGGTGAAAATATTGCAGTAAGGAAAAAAAACGGAACGAAATATGCATGAGAAAGGAGAGCTGGGGGTGACCATGTTGTGCCTCAAATATGACAGAAGTGCACCAGGTAGGAGGAGGCTCCGCATTCACGTGTCGGCACCTGCATTTGTTTGCATGGGGCTTGTGCCTGTGTGTGGGGAGCCTTGGGCAGCTGCCCAGCAGGGTGTGCAGGTCGTCCTGCCGGCCTCACCCTGAGCAGCTCTGAGCTCCTTCCGTCCCACCTAGATGCACAGGGCTGAGCAGAAACACTCCTCCCTTACAGAGAGACCTCCACGAAGCTCTCCCACCTACTTCCAGGCTCCTCACGGGGCAGCCAGCGCAGGCAGTGGTGTGGGAGGCACCAAGGGGCTCTCTCACCTTGCTGTCCTGCAGTATCTTATTCTAGGCCTTGATAGCCTATACAAGATAAAGGCAATTGATGAGGCTATATGTCACCTCATATTTCAATTAAAAATCTTTGTCCTCAGCACAGCGGCAAGCCTTTCACAAGTGTTTACTTAAGATTATAAAGTATACATCTACTTTTAATTATTTTAAAAGCTCTTTGTGTAGAATGTGAGGCTTTATGTACTGCAACAAGAAATAATGACATTGTGCGGAATAATAATTTGGTTGTGTGGAGTATTGAGAAGAATCCAGCTGATAAACCTATCAGTCACAAAAGCATGTAGAAAAAATTCTTTTAGACTTTACAGTATCATACTCACCATTGTTGATCCAGTATAGCAAAATCCAGATTTTACTATAACAGTACCTGGTCTGTGCCGTCTTCTCTTGCAAACTTCTTCCTTCATATCCAATAGAAAATGTCAGTAATTACTACTAGGAAGCTAAAATGAAACAATTTATTCAAACTTTTGGTTCAAATGAAGTGGAACTAGATGCAAGTCAGTGCTAGAGTTGAGTTTTCCTATTCAAGATTTAACTGTGGCTTTGCAAACCCAACACGCAGTGACTTCGCAGGTTCTCCCTTGTTTTGGTGCGTTTGAAGTGCTCTATTTTTCCTCTTTGTGAGTTACTACTTTAAACATCAGTGCTTTTAATGGGTTATATTTTCAGAGAACATCCGGAACGTGTGTCTAGCAGTCACGGCTATGGGCAAAGCTGTTGCTGATGGCATGGCTGTGAGTGCCTTTAGGGCTTTCCTAGATCTTAGCTGCATAGCACAGACTTTACCATGCAAAGGACATAACATCTGAGCTGCGGAAATCGTATAAAATTTCCAAATTGCCAAACTGCCCTCCCCTAAAGTTAGTGTCAAGAGGAAGGATCTTGGCACCACTCTGTCGGTAGAAAAACTCCTGTCATCTGGCACAAATAGGACCAAGATTTCTCCCCTGTTGTGTGCATGTTGCACCAAAGATAATGAACCCTAGCGGGAATTGGAAATAGTTGTTTGCCCTCTGTCATGGCTCGTTTTCAAAAATCTGTCCCCCAAATGCTTCTCTCCTTTTTTTTATTCCCGTGTGTGGAAGGGTGCAGCTGTCCATAAGCGTGCTATTCACAGTGGTACTCTAAAGCATGTGGGTATCATTTGGACATTGCCGTGGTGCGGAGCACCTTTGGAGAAATGGGAGTAGAAGGTGTCTGTGATTTCATACACTGGGAAGGATATGAATGTGATTTCTTTTTTCTCAGAAGTGCATGGTTCTTCTAATAAAGGCTAATGATAAATCTTCCTTTCTCCCTTAAGCAACGAGGTTTACTACTATACTCTGAGGCACTTTAGAGTTTGTTCTCTGTTTTGCTGTCAGTGTTAGGAAGGATACAGATTTGCCCAGTAAGACTTGGGTTGGTTTTTGAATGTTTGACTAGCTCTTCAGCTTGTATAAATTGATTTAGCTCTTCAATTCTTGTGGAGATGCAGTAACTCCAAGTAAAGCAGTTCTCGGCTGAGATTTTCTACTGGAAATTCAAGTACAGAACAACCTCCGAGTATCACAGAGTCACAGGATGGTTGAGGTTGGAAGGGACCTGTAGAGATCATCCAGTCCAACCCCCTGCTCCAACAGGGACACCCAGAGCACGGGGCACAGGGCAGCATCCAGGTGGGTTGGGAAGATCCCCAGAGAAGGAGACTCCACAGCCTCCCTGTGCAGCCCGTGCCAGGGCTCTGTCACAGGGAACATGCCCTGGGAACAGGGTTTCCGTGAGGACAGCAGAGATCAGTGCCTCCCCGCTGCAGGTGTCCTTGAGGTGCCCAGAGGAGGCTGTGAGGCGCTTTGTGCTAGTCAGGGCACAGGCAGCTGCCTTCGATTGCTGCCTGTCCTCATGCCTTCCAGTGCAGGGGTTTGTGCATTTCTGTCTGCCGCAGGTACTTGTCACCTATTCCTGTTCCCTCAGCCCAAACAGCCTGAGGAGTTTGCAACGAAGACACGTAGCTGGAGCTTGGCTGGTGTAAAGCCTGGGAGAGAAGGAGAGAATGAGAGAGGAGGCCACAAAAAGACAGCTTAGCCCAAAAGAGAGTTATGCTTTCAGGAACTTTAATGGTTTTGGTCCCACGTGAATGAGGTTACAATAAAATAAAATAAAAAGCACGTTTTTGTCTGCAGCCCCTCTGCACTGCACGGGGACCCCCAAGCCGGAGCCCCGGAGCCTCTCCCTGCGCTGCCCTGCCGCAGGGCCGGGAAGGATCCGCGCGGCGGGAGCTGCGGCCGCCGCGGTGCTCACGGCAGCGCTCTCTTCTCCTCCACAGGTGCAGGGCATGGCACAGGGGTGACGGCTCCTCCCGGCGCCCCGGGGCCCTTCCTCGCCGCCGCCGCTGCGCCGGGGACGCTCCGAAGGCCCCGCGGGTTCGGACCGAAGAAGCCCGCCCGCCGCTCGCCCCGCAAACCTTCCTCTGCTGATTCATGAGCCAGCAGGATGTGGTCGCTGTGCTTTCCGAACGCCTGCTCGTAGCCGCCTACAAGGGCCAAGTGGATAATGTGGTGCAGCTTATCAACAGGGGCGCCAAGGTAGCAGTTACCAAGGTAACGGGAGAAAAACGCTTGGCAAAATCCCCGGGAACTCGTCTCGCTCCTCGGGCATTGTGTGTGGAAATGCCCCGGGAGCAATGCGGTTTTGGGTGTAGCTGCGGCCAGGCTTGGCTTTTCTGGAGGCTTGTGCCTCGTGGGGAGGTGCGCCTTTCCAGGCGTGCGCTGCCCTCGGAACAAGGTGCAAAGTGATGCATGGAGCGTTTCAGCAGCAGCGAGAGAAACGGGGCTGCCGGGCAGACCTTCCTGCAGGAGGGGGTGGTGGGGGGGAAGCCCCCTGTTGTAGTGAGATAAAGGTACACAGAAAGTGTTTCTTAAAGTGTTTTGATGCAGCAGACTACTTACTGGCCTCACTTTCTTCCTTTCATCTACAGATTTTCTGCTGTGTAGTTCCCATCAGTTCCAAACTTTGGGGCTGCAAACTTTATGCCCTGTCCCTTATGTGTAAGGTCAGCATCAAAGGATTTCTGCTATGGCCTTATGAGAATCCAAATTACTATCCACCTATTCCTAACTTTCAGCATGTTATAAGTAATAATGGCAGATAAAAGATGAGATAGAAGTGGATGTTGTAGAGAAGGTTCATTGAGCAGAAAGGTCTGAAAGGAATTGGGTAAGTTAGCTCTTATGGAGCTCTGAAGTAAAATTTGGAACTTCCTGTTTTGACATATTCGTATGCCATATTTGTTCTCAGTCCTGCCTAGTCTTATTTGTATTTCCATGCTGATTTTGAACACAATAAATGCATGGAAGTTAATACTCACAGACAAAATCCAGATGTGAGTATGTTTGATAGCTAATCTGCTTTTTACTCTTTTTATCTGTCAGTGACAGTTGTTTTCAAACCCCAGGTGGTGTTTGGGTTGCAGGTTGTATTTATTTTGAAAGTTGGAGTGGTCCAAGGGTGAACAGTTACAAAAACTGTTTGCTTGCCAAAATGAAGAGGCCTCTCCATGTTAGGTGCAGTGCACCAATATAATAAATGTGAGCGGACTCTGTTGCTCTGCTTGCTGTTGTGTTTGGCTCTGATGAACAGCTACTAAGGTGGTCAATAATACATCAAGAAATGCTTATTTACAGATGTCTGAGTGGTGGCCTGGGGGTTTTTAAGGTCTTTACCTCCTAAAATAGTGAAAGTAGTGAAAGTAGTAAAAGTGGTGCTGTGCTCTGTATAAAGTTGAATGTTACTGCAGTTTTGCATCCAAGTTCCATGCCCCCCGAAGCAGAAAATGTAGCATCTTTCGTCACGGTCTGAACTGATTGTAGCCCTGACTGAGCTGCTTGCTGGGTAAGTTGACATAATCCACAATCCTAGTGTGAGACTGGCACTTTGTTAGTGTTGCCTGTTGTGCAGTTATCAGCTCTCTGTTAATTACAGCAAGAGGAGTTGAGGCAAACTGTGAGCTGAACCTCAGTGTCTGGATGTGACTTCCTAAAAAAGAAAGGAAACGTCTTTAGAAGCTTGTGTTTTCAAACCCAAGCTCAGGGCGTTTGGTTAAAAGCAGTTCCTGTGCATTTTTCTTCCCTGCCTGACGCAGGCAGCTTCCAGCCTCTTGCACTTGCTTTGACGCGTAGCCTTCACGTGGAAAAGCAAAGCCAAGCCACTCTGGTGGGGAGGAATGTGCCCGGGGTGTTTGTGTCTTCCCTGGAAAGCTGGGAAGCTTCCCTGAGACACCCCAGTGTCTGGTGAGCTCGGGGACGTCCCTTTCCATAGCTGGTGCTGCTGTTTGCAGGAGACAAAAGCGGAATCACCTCACGGGGTGATCCTGGGTGCACCCCAGCACATCAGCAGTCACTGCAGCTGGACGCTGGTGCCTCAGTTCGTTTCAGCAATGTTAATCACAGAGAGGTAAATGCTTCCAGAACTGAGATGTAAACTCCTGTTGCTTTTGATAGATGCGCTTGGTAATTTCAGGCCACAGCAAAATTGCGGAGGAGGCTCGAGGGTGCTCGGGCTGCCCTCAGGTTCCCCCCAGAGCCCATGAGCTCGGGCTCGCTGCCTCGGGCTCGCTGCCCTGCTGTCCGTGTCTGCAGTTTGTAGCTGTGTCTGCGTCTGCCCAGCGGGGCCAGATACGGAGGGTTTTGTTTTTCCCCAGCTGTTAGTCCGGCTGGGTTCTTGTGCAGCCTCCCAGTAAGTGGGGCAGCAGCAAAATAACAAACAGCTGCTGTTAAGGGGTAATAATTGATCCAGTAATGACAATTACTGCTGCTATCATAACCCCTGCTACTACAGACTACTGTTTTGGGATGGAATGTGTAATTTCTGAATGGGAATTAGGTGGCATGCTTGTCACAGCAGGGAATTACTGATCCAGCTTTTGGATAAACTGAAAACAAGACCCCTTTTATTTCAGGGAGTGGAGCCCCTGAGAATGAAGCGTAAAATTACAGAATGAAGCATAAAAATCATTTTATTCATATGCATGCTTGAGTCCCCTTCTATTTTTTATTTTCTACTTTTTGTTCACAGGCTTAGTTTTTTTTCTGTCAATTTAATTTTAAATTCTCGGGATTTGCTCTAAGAAAAGGGATTTTTGTTCTTCTCAGCAAAAATACCTGCTTAATTCTACCAGAGCTTTATTGGAGTAAGACATGCAGAGAAAAGGCTCTTTACAGTGAGAATAAAAGTTCCCTCACCATTCTAGGGTCAAAAGTAATTTCAGATATGCACCTGCAAATGCAGACCAGATTTTTTAAAGTGTGCCTTAGAGAACCCCAGCTTAAAGTGGCTGGGCTGTGGAGCAGGATTTGATGTGTAAATTCTTGCTAAATGCTAGAGAATTCTTTATTCTGGCTAGACTGAGCATGGCTTATGAAAAATGAGGCATATTTGCCCATATAAACCACGAGCTTTAAAATGCTGGACAGCAGGCAAAGCAGCTCCAGGTCTGTTCTCACATAGGAAAGGTCATATTATGTGGTCAATCACTGCTGCAGTCAGTAATAATTTAACTGCAAAATCATCTTTCATTTTTGTCACCTCTGTGTATGCTGCCATTCACCTTAACTAGGGAGACTGAGAAAAAGCATGAAAAGAGTCAGAAGTCAGTGGAGAACTGATGTTTTTAGGTGTTTATTCCTTCATTCAGTGAGAACTGAATTGCGCAAAGAAATGATCATCTTCTGAAGAAGCCATGGAAATGCTAGTGCCTTTTTCTTCTACTTTTTTTTTCTCTTTTTTTTTTTTAACTCAATAGTGCTATTTATTTACTTTTTTTTTTATTTCTGTGCTAGAGTTGTCATCAAGACTTACTTTGAGAGCACGTTGTGATGTTGAGATCCTGAAAGAAATCTTTCTACCTTCCACTTCAAAATAATGGCACAGAAACATTTCAGTGCTTTCCAATTTTTGTGTTCCTTGCATTTGACAAACTACTTATTATTTTAAGTGTCTGTTTTAACTAGTAAATGAAAAACAACATTTAGGGACTTGTTCAGTGCCCGTGGAGGTCAGTGAGAAACTTTGTGCTGATTTGAGTGAGCAGGTGATTCACGGTGGGCAGACCAACAAATCACCAGTGAACTGTGTGACAAGACTTGGGTTTCTCTTGCAGGTTTCTAATAAAATGTGGAGAAGTGTGTTTTTGTATAAATGCAGAATGGATGACTAAATAATGGTGCTTGGGTAGCACAACACGGTGGGGAAATGGAGACCTGAATGTGCTCACGTGAAAGAGTGCATGGATATATAAACACGGGGCAAGGTCCAGCAGCTGGTGGTGCTAAGACCTGCCGGTATGGATTCGGTTGGACAACCAAAAAGCAGGTTGCTCTAACAAAATATCTGTTCCTAAAACGTAGTTATGGACAGGTGCCTGCCAACGTTTGAAAGGCAGAATAAAAAATAAATGCAAATAAAACTTGTACCCCTGTGTTTTACCACTGAAATTCCAATGGGTGTTTACTTGTGCTTGGCTGCAATGTGATAAGCCCCACAGCTACAGCTCCATCACAGTCACCATTGGTAATTGCAGCCTCAGTGCAACAGACTCCTTCTATTTTGTAATAAGCTGGTGTAAAGGGAGGAAGTTACATGATTTGTGATCTGCACAAGCAATTATTTGCATTTGAATAAATGTGTTAGCTGTGTGTTTTTGTATGAGTGACTGCTTTATTGATTCATTAATCCAAGACTTAAAAAAGCCTCATTTATGTTTCTATAGCAGCTGATAATAACCCTGAAATCATTACAGTTAATCTTTGGAAATTATACCAAGCTCCTAAGACAGTAATCTGCATGTTAAGTAGACTCTGGCTTTAGTGGTGTCTTGCTGTAATGAGCATCTAAGACTCTCACTTGTAATGTTTCCTCTGCCTTGGTCCTATACATGTATTCAAATACGCCCCTTTGGTCGTGTAGTGCTGCAGGGATTAATGTGAAATGTCCTTTTGAAGGATGCAAAAGGGAATTTGTCTTTTTTCTTCCTTGTTCTTCCTCCTAGATTTTGTATATATGAAAGAAAGTGTGTATGGCATTGCCAGCTTTACAATGTTATGATTAATCCTGAGCTAACCGGTGCTTTTCCAAGCGCCCGAGCCTCTAACCAGTTGAATGTTCTAGACTCACTCCTCCTTCCCGCTCTCCCGGTGCAGTTTTAGGGACGTTGCTTCCCTAGCCTGGAGCTGGTGGGAAGAGATGAGGACTGTGCCAGAGCTCTGGGCTTTGAAGGCCTTTCTAGGTATCTCCAGGAGGTTGGACCTACCTTTCTGGGTAGGGAGTTTTGAACCCCAAATTCCTGTGGAAAAGCTGAAATACAGTGAGTAATCCCTTTCATTTTAGTATCTCAAGATGTTTAAAGCAAGGACAGGTGAGTTTGGAGGGCCTGGATGAAATTTTGGAGTGCTCTCGCTGGGCAGGGAGAGCCGCACGTCCCTGGGGGCACGAGCAGCCCTCGCTGCTCCCCGCTGCGCGGAGGGCGCGATGACGCCCCGTCTTCCTTGCTGAAGCCATGGGAACGGAGCTGATTTGCCTGCCGACCTCCGCGCTTCCAAAGCCGGGTGTTTCTGCTTTCTGGCAGCCCATCCGATTCCCGCCGCGTCGCTCCAATCTCCAGGGGCAGCCCGGGCCCTGCAGGAGGAGAGCGGAGGGCGAAGCCGGCGGCCTCTCCTGTCCCACCACATGGGCCAAGGGCCGAGTCCCATGGGCAAGGACCAAGTCCCGGCGGGAAGGTCCGAGTCCTGCAGGGAAGGGCCTCCCCGGGAGGCTCCGTGCGAGCAGCCCGTGGCGCTCGGCCTGCGGCCCTGTGCGTGCCGTGGGGCCCGGCCCATGGCGCCTCCCGCTCCCGCGCTTCTCCCTCAGGGTGATCCCGAACCCGGACGTCTGCGGCGCCTCGGCTTGTTTTCCAGGGCTTGGAGGTGGTTGTCCACCCAGGAAGCGGCCCCTTTGGAGCGCCGCCGTGCCCGTGGCACGCTCTCCCCCGGAGCTCTGCACGTTGCCTTCTCCCGCCCCACGCACCCGCTTTGCGGCAAGTTGCTGTGTGCTCCATGAGAAGGCTGCCGGGAAGCGAGGCAGTCCGGTTAGGTGATTTATGGCGCTTAAGTCATACAGAAAGTTGGAGCCTACCAACCTGAGCGCGCCGGAGCACGCCTCCGAATCCAGAGGCATTGTGTGCAGCCGGGAATGCTTTGTCAGTGTGGAGGGCTTTTCTTTGCAGCGTTGCCTGGAGACTCCTAACCCTGCTGCTGCTCCCGGCTTCCCTGCGGCTCCGTGCGCCACGGGGCTGCAGCGGCTCGTGGACGTGCTGCTGGCTCCCCCCAGCCCAGGCCCTGCCAACCCCTTCGCATACGGAACTGCTGCATGAAAACAGCTCAGCTTCATTGGTGACTTCATTTCCTTGGAGCTTTCCCAGAGGAGAATCTCCTTAAGAGTCTGAGAAATAACCATTGTCCTCTCTTTACTTAGCGCCACTACATGTCGGTCACCTCTTGGGTTTTTCTTCTGTGGTTGATCATCTAGGGCAGTTTATGTTCCTGCACAGGGTAAAATAAACTTCATGCATCCTTGGAAGGAAAAATATATGTCAGCAATTACAATGCTGAAGAAATAGATATCCAGGCAAGGAAAAAAGTAAAATTTCTCAAAGAAGGAACAAAATATAATTCTTTGTGATGATGCTCTGTGATTTCAGCAGATGGCAGGGATCTGATTTTCCCAATTGTGGTGAAATTTATGATGAAGAGTTTTAGAATAATCCTATTTAATAGGTGTTTCACTCACTTTTCACATTGATGCTTTGCCATGCTTCCTGGAGCAGGCATTAACTCGTGACTCTCTCCTTATGAGTTCAGTCTTTCTAGCTTTTACAGGCCCAATTTTTAGAGAATTGCTTGTTCTAACTCTTTTTTGTTGTTGTCCAGACTAATACTTGCAATCTCTTCACCATTCTAGCATTTTTTAACATAGATTCTTATACCTCTTTTAGGAGAAACAGACTATTCCCCTTTACCTGAAATGTCTCCATTTAAATTCTGCCAAGGGATGATCAGAGCTCAATTATAATTAAGTATTGTTTTCTTCTTACCATTTCACTTAGATTTTTGTAACTTGGAGATGCTATTATTATTATTTAGGGAGAAGCTATTTTGCTTATTTAATTCTTGCTTTTTGCATTTATTTAAATCTTTTTTTTTTTCCATCTGTCCATTAGGAAGCTGTCCTTAGTTATATTGTAGATTTGTCTGGTGACTATTTTATACTCTATTTATATATGGATTAGGGCTTGGTAATCTTTCAAAACAAGTTTGATTGTCATATACATTAAGTCACTTGTAGTGACTGCAAATTTTCTGTCCTTTTTAAGGGGAGCTTCTGTCCTACATAAAAATCCCATAACGCTTCTGTTGATACCAACTGCCATATATTAATTAGACTGTTAGAGCTGCTTTGTGATACAGAGTGGAACTGAAAGTGCTTGACAATTTTAGGTTCCAAAAGGACAGAAACAAGAAAACCCATCCTGAATTCTACTTAAGCACGGACACAAGGCAGGATCTGGGTTTTTACGGGAGTAACTTTACATGAGTAGAATATCCCTTTCGTAGAGCATCATTAGGGTAAACTGCAATATTGCAGCAGGGGCAAGAGGAGTGTTCAGCAGGCACAAAATAAGGTAAAGCCCTTCTGTCTGTACACTTAATGTCTGTCAGTTGTTGTTTTTGCAGGTTACTTCAGAGAGATATAAACAGAAGGAGGAGGAGAAGACAATAAAATTCTGGTCAACTGCTATGTATAAGATAATATCTTAAGATATTGTTATTTTCTTCTCATTCATAGCATGGTCGGACCCCTCTGCATCTTGCTGCCCACAAGGGCCATCTCCATGTTGTCCAGATTTTGCTGAAGGCAGGTTGTGACCTGGATATTCAGGATGATGTAAGTATATGTAACCAGCCTTCTTTGGGGTGGAGGGATGGAGGGAAAAAAGACTGTTGTTTCATCAGTAATTTGCAAATGAGAGCAGAACATAGCTTCTTTGAAGTGGGATTAAATGAAACAAAGTCTGTCTCCTGTATTATTTCATCTCCATATTTTTGTATTATCTGCCTATGTTCATTTGGAGATGTAACCTGTAATTTGGAGATGCAAAACTGCACGGGAAACAAAGCAAAATGGGGTGTTTTTTAGAGCGTGACTTGGTCCTCGTGTTGAAGCTCGTGTTGAAGCAAGAGCTTTCTAAGAGCTCTTGCTACGTGGGGCTGGTGTGAGCAGCAAGGAGGGCAGTTGTCTGCCAGGTGGTGCAGGAGTGAAGAAGAGTCCCCGTAGTGTGCAGGGCCCCACGGCACTGCTCCAGGTAGGGGAGCCAGGATCTTTGGCAGAATGTCACTGGCTTTGAATTTAGCAAAGGGTAGTTTGTCGTCATCAAGTAAAGCACACAGGTTGTACGTATTTCCCAGTTTTCCACATAAATAGTTAGAATATTGGACCTAGCTTTAGAGGACCTTGGAGTGATCCGTAACCTTGTTTTAGGCATCTCACTGTGATGAGCAGCAATATAGGCTGGGCTCTGCAGCACCAGTTAGATATCCGAGGATCCTTTCAGATTTGTCATTGATTTCTGGCTTTAATATTGGCTCCAATTTGTTCCGAGATGCCTGTGCTTAGGGCAGGAACAACTTCTCAGAACATTTAATGAAGGGCCCAGCCCTTTTGAAATGCTCTTTCAAAGTGATAAGAAAGTGCAGGTGTGATAATTACGAGAGCATCCTGAAACAAATTTGAGAAGGGTTGATTCTGTGCCCTCTGTAAAAAATAAGGGGTAGGTTCTTTAAAAAATCTAGAGATAAAAGGATGACTAGCAGAGGCACCTATCTGACCATTGAAAGGATGCAGGAACCCCCTAGGTGTGTTTTCGGAATCCTCTTCCATCCAGTGGGTCTTAAGTGTCTTTAAAAATGGGAAATCTGTTTTCTTGTTCCATTTAAGCAGTTGCCTCCCAGTGAGATTTGAGCAGTCTCTGGCAGGTAAGCCTGGGATGGTGATGCTCAGGCCAGCTGCACACTAAGGAACTTGTTTTTCTGGGAAGAAATGTTTTCTGCCCTCTGTTCTTCCACTGTGCCCATCTTTGAACCGAGGCTGCTTTGCAAGTGTAGTGGGAGTTTCCATTGAATTTGGATAGGGAGTTCATTTTTAGACCTCTCGCAGGAAAAATGCACATCAGGGATTTAAGACAAAATTATAGCTACTTTACAAGGGCAGCCAGTTTTCCTGAAAATGTACGTTGCTCTTCTAAGACTCTAAGGGCTGTCAATGATTTAGTCTGAAATTGGGTTGCTGTGAAAATTGCCTCCTTATTTGATCCTGTAGTCATAAAACCTAAGCTATTTATATGTAAACCTGATGCATTAGGCATCACGGGGAAACAGCAGATCTGTGTTGAGCATCAACTGAATTCAGCAAAGACTTGCACTGCAGAAGGGTTCAGCTCACGGAGGACCCTGTCTCACTTGTCCTGTGAACTTCTCAGGGGCTTAGTTTATGAAAACTGGAAGCCACTTCTAAGTGCAGTGACTAATCTGAACAAACTACGTAAATGCTTGACTTGCAGGTACAAGCTTTTAAAATGTGTTTTGCTTTTTGGCTCTGTATTGAGTATTTATTGCCTGGTTGGGGTTAAGAAGAGCCTCAGGAGTTGCTGCATGGCTTAGAAGTGTGTGTTTGCATTTGTCTCGGGGCAGGAAGACTCAGACTCCAAATGAGGATTTTTAGTTGCGAAAGGTATTAACAAGAGGATGTCTGCTGGGCTTTTTCATAGGTCTTAAATATGTTCTGTATCTCTTTTTCCTTCTTGTGTAATTCATTTTTGCAGTTTATATTATCATCTTTCAGTCACTTTTACAGTGTGTTCATTGGCAGAGAAGGAATTTTAGCATCAAGTAAAGTTTTGATTAACACATGTACATCTCATTGCTGTTTTTCAGGACTGCGCACTTAGGTTGAGAGATCAAATTGCTCATGAGAGAAGGGAGCATTACATATTTCATTAAAAAGTAAATGAGTTGCTATTTGACTGCAGAATTGTGAAAAGACAAAGACAATCTTCCTTCAGGTTCTAAAAAGCTGAAATACATGTTTTTAAGTGACAGTAAACATGTGAAAACATTTAATTCTGAAGTTGACTAGTTAATAAACAAATGAAAAGCTATTTTTTTCGTCTGCCAGATGATAAGTAGAAACTTAAAAGTTGCTAAATGTTGTGGAGAGATTAAAACACTGACTTCATGTTCCACAGATACGTTCCTTAAAACCCAGTAAGAGCCGTAAGAATTAGTTGAAGAATGACCTCCAGTGGCCTGGAGTGGGATTATTATGAATTTCAACCCGTGGAGTCCAGCTCCGTAGAATACGCAACCCCAGGAGCTAATTCCTTCCTTCTCCCTGCCACTCCTGACAAGTCTTACTGGGATCCCAGTGCCATCTCTGAGTGGTCCATGAGCATTCACACAGCACCCACCTCAGGAATAGTCCAGGAGCAAACGGTCCCGGTGAAGGAAACCAAGGCTGAAAAAGATGAGAAAAACCAGAAGAGAAAGGCTAGAAAGGAACCTAGAAGATCAGGAAGAGAGAAGGAGGTTAGAGACGTTGCCTTGACGTTGCCCTGGGCTCCCCGGGGTGGCTGCATGCTGTGAGGCGCTGGCGTGGGGAGCCCTGCTGGGGTGCATGGCTGCATGGCGAGCTCTGCTCTGGGGCCTTGGCATCAGCTCCCCGCGCTCCCGGAGAGCCAACCTGGGAAAAAAGGTGCTGGAGAGACAAGGGCTGAGCCCTGGAGCCTCCCCTCAGGAGCCCCTGTTCTTAAAAAACAGAATATTAATTTCAAATGGAAAAATAATCCAGAGTTCAGAGTGAGTTCTAGCTGCACATAGATACACAAAGCGGCTTATTTTTGCAGTCCCATTTAAGTCTCATTCGTGCTGTGTTTTCTTTCAGTCATGTTTGTGCCCTGATGGCTTCTGCTGGTCGTGCATCATCGTGTCTTGCTCAGGGTGAAATACTTCTCGTGCTGGCTTCTTGCTGGCTCTTTAGGGGAGAAGGGGAGAGAAGCAAGCCGGCCTTGAGAAACTCCAGGGCCTGCTGCAGCTGCCTCAGGATGCTCAGATGTTCTTGCACGCTCTGGAGAGCCTTTATGCATGGTCATGTTCTTACTTTACAAGTGGTGTAGCCCTGCTGCCATCAACATAGTGCCTGGATTTCAAAGCCTAAGAGGGCTGTCTAGCACTTTGTGCAAGGGGTTGAAGGCACAAGCTCTTGTGGTTGGCTTCGGTGCCGTTCTCCTGCAGCAAGGAGTTTGTTTGGATGGTTCTGCAGACAGGGAGAGACAGTGAGGAGGGAAAGCAGGGTGCTTTCTGTGAGGTGATAGAGCTGATGGAGGCAGCAGAGAAAAGGGAAAGTGTAGGGAAAAGCACGAGGGTTTTAATATTTCTTTAAGTTAGAGCAACAAAAACCAGTAACGAGTCGAGTGTAAGTGGAGTGTGGCAAGGCTGGCGCCCGTGGCAGTCGGGGTCCTCAGTGCAATTACTTAATGGGGCTGGGTTAATAACAAGAGCAGCATTAACTTAAATTGGCCCAGCAAGAAGATCCTTAATTACAAACTAAATCCAATCCCTTCATTCCCATGAATCTGATCACCTCCATAATCAATTTTCAGGGCAGTAACAGTAATTGGAAAGTATTTGACAATTGCACTTGAGAGAGAGTATATTTTGGACACATTTTTCCATAACATTTTGGGAGTTTTTTACTTTAGGGATAGATACACAAGCTCAGAAAATCTGCTGTACTTTGCAATTCATTGTGTTTTTCTGAAAGTTCCAGCTCCTGGAACCATTACTGCCTTTCTTTAAATTCCCCTAAAATAAATTTCCAGTTTTAATAGGGACAAGGTAAGCTCTAAAGACAAAGCAAAGTTAGCAAATTTGGAAAAAAAAACCCTCAGCAAACCTTTAAAAATGATCATCTTCATGATGATAAGCCAGTGTGGTGTGATTTACTTGTGATGGGAGGTGGCATATGGGGGTCCCTGAAAGGTTGAGTTGGCAGCGCTCGTTTTACCTTGTGGTAACATGATTATAAAGCAGCAACTGAAAGCAATTTATAAATCACCTGCTAATTACTGCTGAGAACAAATTATTCAAATTATCCAGTTATGTAAATGTTGCCTGTGTGACACACACAACAGGGAAACCCCTCCAGTGTTGGTGTTTAGTCTGATACTGTCTGATGAAGGGTTGTAGCAGAGGGATTTTGTATCTGTCCAGGACTAGCTTCCTCTGCAAGCCTTTTTCCGTGGGTGGGTTGCTTATCTCTACCCCTCGGGTGTTTTTGGTGACCGTTATCTAGGTAAGCAGGGGGGCACTGGGCTCCCAGGCTATTTGTCTCATTTCCTCTCTTTTATCACATTTGCACACACCAATAATAGGCCTAGTTCCCTTGTGCACATCTCCCTATTTCTTGCACCCCCTGTGCCACCGTGCACATTAAAAAATAAAATTTTTCCAGGTGTCTCCCCTGTGCAGGACATGTGGCACACGGGGAGCTGTGGAGGGACAGGCCAAACGGTGCCGGGGGCCGTGGAGCTCCCGGGTTAAAGCTGCCCACTGGTTCTCCCAAATGTTCCATTTCTGGAAGGTTTGTAGGAAATCAGTCCTGGCAGCTCTAGCTCAGCAAGTGAGTTAAGGGTTATTAGAGGAGAAACTGATGGGCAGTCAGACAAGATGATCACATCAGCATCATTTCCTTCGGAAATGGAGCCATAAAAGAAATACATGGATGCAGGAAGCTCTCGATTCACTGCTGTGTCAATGAGAAATGGAAGTCATTTGGACCTTAAGTCCACTCAGGAGCTTGAATGAAATAAATTGATAGTCTCACTGTTGGAGTCCTCATCATACAATTACCTGCACTCTTAGCATTAATTGGTAAATTAATCAGAGATGCTGGAGAGACTGGCCTCATCTTGTGCTCCTTATCCAAGCAGGATTCATGGAGCAGGCAGGGGCAAAGCAGTAGCACCTCATCCAGTTAGTGTAAGTAGTGGAGGATCATTCTGATGAATTAGAGCAGCCTGTAATTCCCTTTAGTTCTCCATAAATACTGCTGGCTATTGGGTGTGTGAAGCCAAGTGTGTTAGATTACCTGCCTTCTTAATACAATATTTTCAGGATATGAGATTGTTCAGGATATGGGATGGTGATGAGAGGAGATGCCTTGTGAACAGTTGCTCCGTAGCTCCCTGATACCTACAATAACGTCATTAATCTTGGCACCTGTAATGAGGGTTATTTATGGGGACTGCTTCCAAAGGCAGCTCGGATTTAGGCGGTAGGAGCATGGAATTTGTCACCCCTGTGTGTGTGTGTGTGTGTGTGTGTTGTAGGTGTCTGTGTTAAAGCAAAGCCAGGTGGCAAGCACGTGGATTAAAGGGCTGCTGCCTTTGCAGGGGGAGCAGACGGCGCTGCACCGGGCTGCAGTCGTGGGCAACACGGACGTCGTCGCCGCCCTCATCCAGGAGGGATGCGCCTTGGATCGGCAGGACAAGGTAGCGGAGCCGGAGCAGGGCCCAGCGCGGCGGCCTCTGCTCCCGCGGAGGCTCTGGGGCTCTGGGGTCCTGAGCTGGGAAGTTGCAGCTTGAGAAGCAATTAGAACTGGAGAAAAGATGTGCCCTATCATCTTCAGTATAAACTTCAGATTTACTTACCTTTTGACCACAGTCATTTTTTCAATTAATTTGCCCTCCTTCAAACACTGTGCAATTTCCCATGCTCATTCCAGAAGCGGAGCATTCCAGACTGTAAATTTAGTTTGGAAATAAACATAACTAATGCCAAATTCCAGAGCAAATCTACAGGGTCATTCCCTCTGCTTGCCAGGAGACGTAGGAGAAAAAGTAGGAGGTAAGAAGTAGAGGTAGAAGGGAGAAAGACAAAAGCCTGCAGGGTTCCAGGACCTCTCCAGGTGACACTGTGGTGTGTCTTGTACCTACTAATCCTGTTTGGGGATTTTGTTCTGATGGTGTAAATGTTGTGTGCTGTGATGAGAACTTACTATGGGTCTTAGTTATACACAAAGTAAAAACATCCTGGGAGTAGGTAAAAACATGCTGGGAGGTAGGGAACTCCCAGCACAGCCCCTCGTGGAGCTGTGTGGAGGAGGAGCACAATCAAAACCTGCATCATCTTCTGTCCCCACTACCCAGCTCTGTCTTGGGAACTAAAGACAATTACTGAGTAGCTGTCAGGAGCTTCAGAAGTTACAATTTTATGGGAAAACGGTGGGAGAAGAAGGCTGTAAATACGAGGCTTCGTTCCAGCTGACACGGAGCAGAGCGTGGCCGGTGCTCGCAGGGCAGCGCCGCTCGGGCACGTCCCTGGCGCAGGGACGGGCAGAACTGAGAGCGGGGGGGCACCTGCTCCTTGCAGCGCGGTGCCCTCCTGCTCAGGATGCAGTGGCAGCTCGGGCAGCGGGCACGGCCCGTGCGGGAGGAGGTGGTGGGAGAGCGGGAGCCGCTGAGCCCGCGCGTGTGCCCCGCAGGACGGCAACACGGCGCTGCACGAGGCCTGCTGGCACGGCTTCAGCCACGCCGCCCGGCTCCTCGTCAAGGCAGGCGCCAACGTCCTCGCCAGGAACAAGGTGAGCCTCGCGCCGGGCGCTTCCCCGCTCCGCACCGGGCATCCGTGTCCTTGGCCTTGCTCCCGGCCTTGCGCAGCGCCCCGCAGCGGGACTGCATGTCCTTTGTGCAAACCTCAGTCAAACCTCGATGAGTCCTCCACAGATATTAGGAAATCCATATTTTGACAGGTTTCCGTGGATGTTTCCATCAGAATTCCCGTGTTTTTTAGCCATAATTAGTGCATCATTTGAAGCGCCATTGAGCTGCTGTTACTGTTTATACTGAGTGGAGTCATTTTGATTGGTGTAAGATAGAATAAACATGAACTGTACAAATAGGAAAAGGGCATCCACAGTCCAATTTTGAGGAATTATCCAAATGAACGCAAACAACATAGGAGGGAAAAAAAAAACCCACCTTTTTTTTTTTTTTTTTTTTTAATTATTATTTATGCAAAAGTGTGGGCCTTTACGAAA
>JAVCKT010025440.1:7413-18970 GCA_032273925.1 Rhynchotus rufescens | reverse complement strand
GGGCAGCCTGTGC
The DNA here is from genome assembly GCA_032273925.1 of Rhynchotus rufescens. Taxonomy (NCBI): domain Eukaryota; kingdom Metazoa; phylum Chordata; class Aves; order Tinamiformes; family Tinamidae; genus Rhynchotus; species Rhynchotus rufescens. The sequence goes on along the minus strand of JAVCKT010025440.1, from coordinate 18,957 downwards.
CAGGGCTCTGGCACCCTCACAGGGAAGAAGTTCCTCCTCACATGGAGATGGAACTGCCTGTGTTGCACCTTGCACCTATTGCCCCTTGTCCTGTCACTGACCACCACCAAGAAGAGTTTGACCCCTTCCTCCCTACATTCTCCCCTTAGGTACTTATACAGATCTACTCTCAGCCTTCTCTAGGCTAAACAGGCCCAGCTCACTTAGTCCTTCCTCATAAGATACACATACACACAGCATGGATCTCCAGGAGCTTAGATGCTCCATGTATCCTGTAGCTGGCCCCAGACTCCCTCTTCTCCCAGTTTCTGCCAGGTGGAAGTGCAGAGTGCCCCTCAAGGGACAGGGTGTCAGACCTGGTTCAGTGGCGTGCAAACACATGCTGCGGAGCACTCCAATACTGGCTCTACACACTGAGGCTATCCAGAGCCGGCCCTAGATCCAATTAACAATTCAGAGTGTCCTACATTTAGCCTGAGATTTACTACTGCTTTTAAACTACAGCCATATTTATTGTTACTAAATTCAAAGCAAGGTTTCTCAAAGTCAGAGATTCCTGCTAGGCAACTTGCTGTCACTGTTTGTCTTTTTTTCCTGGAGGAGATGGGTTATTCTGAAAGCTTCTTTATCTACAGCTGTAGCTGTGAAATGAACAGCTGTAAGCGTGGCATGCTTGAGCATCCTAGAGAGTTAAGAAGGAAATTTCACAGGACTGATACATGTTGAATTTGAAATGAAAAACGCAAGCTGCTGGTTTACCTTCTTAATTTCACTGACCCACATAGGAGGGTCTGTGAGCGCAGTGTGTTTTGCAGATCGTTTTGCACAAGGTGGAGGAGGAGGAGCAGCCCAACTGGGTTAAGCGCGGTAGATGGCCTAGACAGGAGCTTGTGGCCACCCTGCTGCTCCTGCAGTTGATTAGCTGTTTGCTGTAATTGCGCGTTTCCATCGGGGGTGCAGTGGTTATCACCCTGGTAATGAGATTGCTCCCATTCCCTGCAGGGGTGATGTTCTGCGGGTTCCCTCTTGGCGCGTCCCGCGCTCCTCTCGCTCGGCGCCGTATCCTCCCTCCTGGGGCGCCCGGGCCCCTTCCCCAGCACCGCCAGCCCCGCGGTAGCGACCGAGAGGGGCGCCGAGGCAGCGGCGCTCACCCCGCTGAACCAGGTCGAGGTTTTTGGTTGCTTTTCTTCCTTCAGGTAGCCACAATGGGCTGTCTCAGTATGAGGGTTTAATGTTTTTTCACTCAGGTGGGGAGTCCTTGTAACCCGTGACATGCCAGAGCTGCTTCTCCGTGGTTTTTCACCCCATTTGCCTCAGAGGGAAAAGCGGATAAGGTGCTGTCCTTTCATTACAGTACTGGAAAACTTGCAGGTGTCGCTGGGATTCCCTACACGCTGAGGACTTGCTCCCTAAAGCACTGTTAAAAAATAGTGTTGTCAATTGAATGATAAGACAGAAAAGTGAGGGCCAGTGTTGGCCTGACTTACAAATTCTCCATTTTCCTGACGCTGAGTAATTGTCTTGGATATTTCCTGAATAAGAAGAAAGATACTCGAGTAAAGGACGAGTAAATCATGAACTGCCATGAAGAAGATAATAAATTGCAATGTACATTCCCATAGCAAAACAGAAAGATGATACAGTGAAACATTAGGCGGCGAGATGCCAGGCCCTCCCATCAACAGAGCCTCGGAGGGAAGGATAGAGTCTGTGCCCCCCTCTTGAGACAGCTTTAGAGGTCACAGATCTGGCCTAAACAAGGGTGTTCTTTTCTAAGCTACTCCTTTCATTTCCTTCCTCTTCATGCCAAGATCCCAGCGGAGATGTGAAGGCAGCCCAAGGGCTGTCCTGGCAGCATCTCACTCCCTGCCTCTGGGCCCTGATTCCAGCTCAGCGAAGAGGTTTAGCCTTGAGACACAGCAGAGGTTTAGATTTGAGGGAGCGCCCCGGCTTTCACCTAATTTGCTATGTTTTTTTCTTCCAGAGTGTGCCATGAAAAGGGCAATACTGTAGGCTACCAATCAACCACCTCCTTAAAATAAACACCACCATCACAGTGTCTCTCGTGTAGAGATCCCAGTGAGTAAAGGGCAAAGAAGGGCACCTGGTTTTCACCCTGATCTAGCAATCAAGTGAGTACAAAAACGTGGCTTTTGCCAAGAAATACAAATGCGAGAGCTTGAGCAGCAGCCTTGGAGCACAGAGATCTCCTCGACTCTCCTTGTGGTTCCAGGAGCCATGTGACAAGTTCTCTTAATGCTTTTGCCCATTAAAAATTGGCCCCAAATCCCCAAAGATGTGCCATGAAACCGTGCTAGAAATGGTGAGAGCTGAGGGCACCGCGCGGCACGTGGAGGAATTGGGTCGACTTGGTGGCGTTTGGGCTCGAGGAGCCTCTGCCCGGTGCCCCAGGAGCCCCGTGCGGCCCACACGGCACCACGAGCGGGCACGAGGGAGCTGCCACCGGAGCTGCTGCCGGAGGAACCCGCTCCTCCCGCCCTGCACTTTACTATATCCTTTCTTGCCTGCATTTTGAGGGGTTTTTGGTTGGTTTTTCTTTTTTTTGCAGACTGCTGAAGTGAGACAGGGTGGTGCTCAATCCAGATGCTTTTTTTCAGGCTTTTGGGGCTTTGTAGAGTCGGGCTTTTGGAGACTGAGCCCCAGCTGTGAAGTTACATTGATAAGATCTACATTTTGACAGACCATGATATATAATTCACCCTTGAAAAGTCAGAAGCCTTATTTCTGACAAATTACTACTTAAGAGAAGATTTGACTACACTCTTTAATTCAATCTAATCTACCCAGTCTAATTATATGCTCGTTTCTACTCTAGAAGACTAGTAATATAAAAAATCATACAAAATTTGGGATCGTTTTCAGCATTGCATGAGGTCACTAAGCTTGGGACATATAAGTGCTGTGAAGGGAACACCAGGGAGTTTTCATTAAAAGGGCTTGATAAGGGATTTATATTGTAGCAGAGGAAATGCACTCCGAAAATCTCTCCATTGAACTCGTTACTTCATGCAAAGCAGTAGCTGCAATAATAACAAAAAAAAAATCACATCTTATTTCCTAGAGGAGTGGGAAATGAAGAGCATGTATTTAAATAGAAATCACATTATTAACTCTTTGAGATTCCAGTGTATTTCAGCGATCTCTGAGCACAGCTGTACGGTACAAGTGCCAGGGCTGGCACGAAGAGCCTCTGAGAAAGCTCCCTGTTGTGCCAAGCCTGTGACATTGCGTTCTGCTGGAGATCTCTTTGGCGCCGTTTCATGCATACCTAGCAGATTTAGCAGATTGTGCAAATGAATGTTTTCCATTCTCATGGCTGATTTTTGCATGCATCTGTTCACTCATCTAAACCTTAGTTACATGCTGCTAGGAGAATGAAAGGGTATAATTTTTTTTTTCCGTGGATATTGGGATTGTTTCATGCTCCGCAATTTTTGCATAAGGATCCTGTGCAGAAATTATAAAACATTTGTCCTGCTGTAGCCTTGGAAAACTCATGGTGTACGGACACATTTTCCTCATTCTGCACGCATAGCCACACTTGATGTTAGGCAAATTATGTGCACAAATCAGAGGCAATGTATAACACCTAGAATGGAAAATACCTGTTGACAGGTACTGAAAGATAAATATTTAAATATGATATATTCATATGACTTTAATAAACCCATGCCATTATGTCACAAATTCTGTTCAGTAACTCGTGGCTCTTACTTCATATATCAGTTTGCAAGTTACCGTAAGCAAGGTTTGCCAGATTGTTGGAATATAGTTAACAGTGCCATGTTACGAGGCTTATGTAGGGATGTATATACTGCATATTCCTCATTTTATTTTTTTGAAGACATGGCCTGGCCAGGCAAGAAATGGCCTGAGCTTGAATGGAGTCATGAAAGAAAATAGAATTATCAATTGCCACACTATTGCTTTTAAAAAAAAAAAAATGTTCCTGGCATACTAGATTTTTCTGTTGCAATTTCACTGTAAGTGTTTATGATTCGAAACACCCTTAATATTAATACTGCCTTTCCCCAAAGGCAGAGTTTAACTGGCTTAACCACGTTCTCACGTGCGATCCAGGCGAAGGCCAAGGGCGAGATGCAGAGGGGCCTCTCAGCCCACCCAACCCCTGCGACATTTCCAGTAAATGGCACCAGTGTGTTGTTGCTCAGAATTATTTGTGCTGTGCAGATTTGTATTCCCTTTGTTGCAGAGATGTACTGTTTTGAGCCTTGTCCTCGTGCCACCAAAATTAACATGCACCAGCTAAAAGGTAAAGACAAGGATACAAAGGCGGAAAAGGCAGCGGCCGCAGCGCTGTGCCCCACAGTACTCTTAAAACACTTGCTTCTTGTGCATCCAGAGCACACATTAAACCTTTATATCACTCTTCAGAGACTGTCATTTCTTTTTCCACAGCATAAAGTTTACTGGTCCTTGCCTTTTCTGAAGCACCCTCTTCGCCGAGCAGCCACACAAAGGGAACAGAGCTAGAAAGTGAGTCGCATTAGTCATGCCGCGTAAGGCCCAGTGAAGTGGGTTCCCAATTACTGCTAATTTATGCAGGGGTAGATCGTGGCGCTGCGAGGGGACAGGCGCTGGGGGTGGCTGCAGGGCCGCGACGCCCGCGCTGCGCCCGGGGCTGCCTCCAAAACATCCGCGTGCGCCGGGCGAGGATGGAGAAGCGCGCGCAGGGCCGGCCCGCTGTGCGTGTTGAACCCGAGTTCGTGGCCGAGGGGTGGCAGAGAAGCCCGTCCCTTCTCACGTGTGCACGTGCACGGCGTGGCTCCTGCCTCTTGGCCATCCGTGGGAGTCTCGAGCCATGCTCTGCCTTGGCTTCCAGCATCCACGGCTCTGGGATGGACACGCAGAGTTGCTATTTCGTTTTAATACCCCATCGTCTGCAGGCTCATATGTGTGTTAGCAGTGCTGTGGTGAGCCCGGGGAGGCAAAGCACTGCCTGCATAACGGAGCAACCAATAGACATCTTCTCAAGGGAGCAGAAAAGGCCTGAATGCTAGGTGGTAGCTCGCGGGATCAGAGCACTGGGTGCAGCCGCTGTGGTAATTGATAGATATATAACCCCGTGGTTGAGAACAGCTGTTTTGGTTTTAGTGGCAAGCAGCGTGTTGTGGCCATGGGAGCCGAGCCCATCTGGGCCCGTCCCCACGGGCCAGTCTCCCTGCTAGGGCTAATGAGCATTTCCATGTTGAGTTTTCCAGCCTTTCCCTGAAAATGAAATAGTTACTTGTTATAAAACATCCAGTGGTAGTGAAGCTTTGGAGAGCCGCTAAACAGCTGAAGAGATTTTCAGGGGAGTTTAGGCATTTATATTGCTTTAAAAATTTCATGTCGACAATCTGTACCTCTAACCTAGAGACACCTAACCTAGAGTAAGGCTTGAAAGGCATTATAAAAACCAGGCTTAGCAACAATTTCATATGCTCAGTGATCACAGTGGTGCTTGCATGGCCAGATCTTTCTCTGAAAGGCCAAATTTTCCTTCTGGGATAGGAAGAAATCCCATAGCACATATCCTGTAAAACCAGCATCCAATGTGCCTGCAACTTGTCTCATCACAAATCAGGTGACTTCTGATGCTCTGTGGATTGCAACTGAACTCGCTGTCTCCAAAATGTGCATGCTACTGCAATCAAAGAAAAGGCAAAACCAAGGATACTTCCATGAGACAGAGAAGTATCCGGTACTCCTGTCCAGACCCTATGTGACAGCATGCTACAATGCTACACCATAAATATCTCCAGTAAGAGTAACCAGTCTTATTTTTACTGATCCACATTTAACTTATCACAGAATCACAGAATAGTGGAATTTGGAAGGGACCTCTAGAGATCATCTTGTTCAACCCCTCGGCTCAACCTGGGACACCTAGAGCACAACTCTATTTGTACTCACTTTTAATATAGTTTTGGCAGAATGCTGTGAAGTAAGTGCTTTTGTAAAGATTTTTTTAAGCTGAAAAGCTCCTGTATTCTCTGCTTATGTCATGTTTTACATAATGGAGATATAAATTTGCTTTCTTACTTTCCTGCTTTTTTTTTTTCCTTTTTTAAAATGTAAGAGCTAAAAAGCAATTTGAAATGGTGGTTTTCTTTTGGCAACACAAAACCGTTAATAGTTGGAAAGTTCTGTTTATAGCATAGATTGCTAGAAAAATTCGCCTCTTCCTGCCAAAATCAGAGAGTCCAATTTTCAACCTCTCTGTAGTCTCTCTCTCTCTGCACGAGCTTTTCTCACAGAGCAGGATACACTTCTGGCTGTTTTGCTCATGCACTCTGTCAAAAAATATTTTCTGCATCTCTAATTTCATCAAGATATGCTTGACTGCGGTCGTCAGAATCCCTGAGAACTAGTGTTTAATTCAGAATTCACGGTGCCTGTGGCTGCGTCAGTCGAACAACTGAAATATCAGGGAGGAAGGAGACCACCATGGCTACACAGTTTGTTGGCTTTTTTTTGTGTGTGTAATTACAAGGGAAACTTCCTTATTGTGTGGGGCTGCCCATTCTTAAACAATGCTTCATTTATAATATACCACCCATTTCTGATATTTACATTGGGGAAGGCCTACGTATAAAAGCTCTGTATTTCATTGTTGAGTACCTTTTGTAGAGAAGTGCCATATTTTGAGAAATAATAATTACTCTTCTTTCTTCCTCCGTTAGTCATAGTAACACATGTCAGAATAGCAAGCTTCACTGATAATTATCTCATCTATGCAACTAAGAGAGTATTTTTAACTCTGAGATAAAGTCAGCAGCATCCAGCCCAATTTCAATGCAGTACTCCCCAAGGTAGCCATGGATAGGATGGCAAAACTTGTAAAAAGCTAAGACCTAAAGAGAAAAGATAGGGAGAAGGTTAAGGTGTCTTCCTAGCTCTCAAATATGGGTTGCTTTTAGGAACACAAGTCATTTTTGGAAGCTGTGTCATTCACTGTTGATTATAATCTACCGCAGACATAATTATGACCCTGTGATTATCTGCTCACCAGGCAGTTTATCTGCCCTGGACTGGTAAATTTTCTTAAGCACTAGTGTTTTGGGAAAGGCAGGTGCCAGAGTATTAAATAAGTGAAATTAAGGCCCTTGCGGCTTTGAAGGCAAGCTAGCTTGCATGGGCTTTGCCTTTGGACATGCTGTTGGGCAGTGATGGTTACAAGTGCAGAGCTGCGAGCTGCCTCGCAGGGGATGGCAACAAACCCTCTGGAGTTCTGCAGTTTCAGCAAGTGGTAACCTCCCCGAGCTACTGATGTTTTGTTTTCCATGTGCCGTTCACCCTTCACAGCTCTCCTGCAAGCTCTACATCAGGGTGGAAGCTGAGTCTTAAAGACTGCCCTTCACCCAAGTTACATCGTAGCCCAGGGAGGCTGTGGAGTCTCCTTCCCTGGAGATCTTCCCAACCCGCCTGGATGCCGCCCTGTGCCCCGTGCTCTGGGTGTCCCTGCTGGAGCAGGGGGTTGGACTGGATGATCTCTAGAGGTCCCTTCCAACCTCAACCATTCCGGGATTCTGTGATTCTGTGATTCTGTGTATTGGTGTACAGTTGGGCTGCTGCAGCTCAAAATAGAAAACATGCCAGGGAACAAGATTCAAACCTGGGGTAAATCCAACCATTTCTGATGTATGTACAGCAGGCTGGATTTTCCCTAAATATATTTAGGTAGGCAATTGACTTTAGTGAGTGATTGTTTTGAATGATGAGATGTCCATTACAGCTGTTTTCCTTGGCTGCTGATGTGAAACAATTGAAAGACAAAATGTGAGAGGATAATTTTGGGTTTCACACCCATGACTCGCTTTTATTTGGTACCCTTGTGCAGTGACTGGGAAGGACAAGTGCTGTACGAACCCTTTGAATGCTTAATCAGTAAGTCAGTGATGAGGCCATTCCAAGAGCTTTCCCTAAACTTGCCATTGTTGTGTTGCATTGTTTCTGGATAGGTTTCTAAAGAGGTTTCATTATCTAACATACAATTTAGTGCATTAGTCCCTATCTTCATCTTTATTCCTTGTTGGAGCAGTTGAAGACTTTAAATATGTGCCCTGGGAGTCCTTTATTTTGGGAGGGTTAGCAAAATAGCTGCCAGTTGACTGGAAAGGACTTCTACTTTCAGTTCAGGGATAGTACACAAGTCTCCACGGTGAAAAGTGCCCTGTGGAAAGCTTGTATAAGCTTACGTGGCACATTTCTGGGGATAAACAGGGTGCTTGAGCCCTGCCTGCATCATGAAAGTGTAACAAATCATGGGACTTAATCCCATAGATTAAGATTAGGGTAGAGCTGTACACAAAACAAACAAAACCTGTAGTATGTTTTACTGAAGTCGGGTGGTCTGAAACATCCTTGACTGCAGTCTTTACGTCTGCAGTGTCTTTGGATGCCGCCAGCTCGTAGCAGAGGGCAATCCCATGTGCTACGAAATCAAGCAACAGATTCAAGGAGCAGCAAAAACTCGTGGTGGAAATGGGAATGTAGGAGTGAGGGTCTGACCCCTGGCGTAGTCACCAGGGCCCATGTGCCAGTGCCCGATGGAGGAGTTTGAAAACCACAGCCAAGATGCAGAAACTCTTCCGTAGCCCCCGCTACACATTTGAGATAAATGTTTGCATTGGTGTCTGCTGCAGTCTGAGTGTCTGTGTAATCCTCGGGCTGCATGGGGCCCCTTTCTAGAGAACTGTCCTACTTCTGCTTACATCTAATACAGAGGTTCGCCCCCCTCAAGAGATAACAGAATCTCGCCCTGCCGTCCCTGGATTGATGGGGCTAGTGACGTAGTGGCAGACATGAGCCCGACTTTGGCAAAATCATCCCCGCCATTCAGAGCGTTTCTCCTCGTGTGTCAGAGGTGCCCGTCCGTCAACTTCTAATTTGCAGAGGGCTTTGGATGACGGCCCCCTCGCGAACTGCTGGCACAACATAAATGAGTGTTTCGTGCTTCTGCAGCTGGCGCAAGGCCCTTGCCTTGCGAGCGTTCCCAGCGCCGCGGCCGCTCTCCGGGCCAGCAGGCGCGGGCAGCGCCGCGAGGGTGGTCCGGGCGCCGCGCACCACGCCAGGCCGTATCCTGCCTGTCTCAATACCAGCCCTGGCGGCCAGCGGATGAGCTCCGGAGGGAGCCCTGGACAGCCCTCGGCGGGCAGGCGGAGCTGGCGGCCGCGCCGGGCCTCGAGGACGGCGCTCACAAAGCCGGGAGAGCGGCCCCTCCTGCGGCGCGGCGCTCCGTGCCAAGGCCGGCAGCCTCGCAGCCAACACGGGGGCTGCCGGGCTCTCCCGCAGGAGCCTGTCCGCCCCTTTCATGGGGCCGGCGGAGGGGCTGCCGCTGAATGCGGCCGGCGCCGCCTGCCCGCGCCGCGGCCACCGCCGCGCTCTCATTGCCTGCCAGCCCGCCGAACAAGAGGCCAGGATTAGAGACCAAACTCGGGCCTTTCTGCATGACTGTGCACAGCGCATTAGCATTAGGCCGCTTTTTTTTTTTTTAATAAATATTATCTTTTTTTTTCTTTTTTCCCCCAGCGCAGGTGGTTTTGTCCTCGCCTTGGGGCCCGCCGTGGCCTGAGGTGTGGGGATGGTGGCCCGGGCCTGCCAGGGGGGTTGAGCCTCTCATGACGGCCAAGGTGACGCGGGGAGGGAGGCCTGCAGGAGCGCCCACCACCATGACCCCGGCCCCTTGAGGCACCCAGCCTCGCCACAGCCTCCGGAGGCACCATTCCCCAGGCACTTGGGAATGGCCGGGCCTTGGGAATGGCGGCCCGGGCCGCGCGGAGGGACGGCCTCGCGGTGCTGTGGAGGCCGCTCAGCGGTGTGGAACTTCCCCGAGCGGCTGCGGACGGGGTGGTCGGTTCCCCGCGGCCTTTCCCCGGCCCCGCTCCTGCCTCCGGGCGCCCCGGCAGCTGGGCTGGGCTCCCCTTCCCAACAGGGGGACGGGATGGCGCTGAGGAGGATGCACGGCAGGAACCTCCTCCCGAACAGCAGATGTCCTTGCCAAGGAAGGGTATTCAGGCTTATGCTTTCTCTAAGGAAAAAAAAAATTAAAAAAAGCTTCCTAAACGATTAGATTTTTCTCTCCAACTCTCCATATTAAATTAAAAAAAAAAAAACCCAAAAAACAGAAAGTATTACCTCATGCATGTGACTGCGTAGTTTAAATGTAATTAAAGGAAAACTGGTCTTTTTTTTCCTTCCACTGAGGAGTTGCATTTATACATTTTAATACCCAGATATGCTCAGTAGGGAGCAAGAGCCTATCATTGGCTCTTACTGCAGGCAACACAAACTGAAAAATCTAAAAGAAAAGACTGCAGCACAGAAAGAGGAAGTGAATTTTAGATGCGGAGGGAGAATACAAGTATTTAGACCATATCTGTATCTATAAAGCTAGAGATAAAAGGCTTTCTCTTTTATATTTTCTTTTTATTGTTTTTTATAGCGCAGCACAATACAAACATTACAACCTGGCTGACTCCTGCGGAGATGCCAGGCTTTAGCATCGTGTCCAAAAATTAGCTTTATACATATGCTAAATTAAAGATTGGCAGCCGCAGCAGCACAAATCCCATATTGGCAGCCGTTTGCAAATCCCACTTTGGCAGTCTTCTCCACATGAAAGAAGAGAGGAAATACAAAGGGCAAAAAGCCCAAGAGACTTTCTCTGTGGAATAGGAGCGAGTGGAACATATAAACTATCTGTAGGGGAAAAAAATATATATCCAAATTACTGGAGATAAAAGAATAGATTTTAATCCGTGACTAGATCAAGCTAGAGCCCGTTTGTGCCTTTTGGAGAAAGTGCTGTCGCCTAAGTTGCCATTGGTGAGTGCACACAGCTGTGGTGGCAGGCGTGCAATCCTGGTGGCCTGGTCCTTCCCTTCCTTACATTCATGGAAATGAGGAATAGCTCCATCAGATCTCTAAAGCAACAATGTTGTAACTCTGTGATTAAGTGTATCGGACCTAAAATATCAAAAATTGGCATTGCTTCTGACTCATTAATCTGAACATGTATATATTTTCATCTTGCTGCTTTTATGAGTATGTTCAACTTGCTTTAAAATAGTGAGTGTTCTTACACACACGCTTGGCAACAGTTTCTTCTAAATCTGCCCATTCTGGACAGATTACTTAGCTCCTTCAGCCTATCCCACTATGTTATTTTGGCTGGCATTGATTTCTTCTGGAGAAATTACTGCATGTAATTTACCATAAGAAATCTCTTCCAGTGCTTTAACCTGCATGGATTTTAGAAACCAACATCCTCTCTTCAGTGAAGATGCCTGGACTTGAACAAAATAGCAAGCAGCTGCAAGAAGGTTAAAGGAAAGAAGCGTGACAGGTTGAAAGAATTCACTCCATACTTATTTCTCATTTTTGGCTGTAGCAAAAAGTGACCACCAAGATGCCAGTATAGATAAACAGAATTCAAGTTTTCCCAGAGCCTTTCTTTCTGTTTCATCTTTAAGTCCCTATAAACATTAAAGAATTTCATAACGTTCTCAAGCTAAATCT
>JAVCKT010025439.1:18305-29224 GCA_032273925.1 Rhynchotus rufescens | reverse complement strand
TTCCTTCCTTCCGTCCTTCCTTCCTTCCTTCCTTCCTTCCTTCCTTCCTTCCTTCCTTCCTTCCTTCCTTCCTTTTTTTTTCTTTCTTTCCTTCCTTCTCTTTCTCCTTCTCTTTCTTTTTCTGTATGTATGTATGTATGAGATAATATGTATGGGATAATATGCATCAATATATCCAGCAAATTAATCAGATATCAGTAGTCTCGAAAATGATTGCTACTTTTTAATGCAGCCATGTGTTGTTTTGAGTGATTCTTTCTAGAGAGTTGGAACACTTTTCTATTTCTCTTCCCTGTTGCTGTGCGGCAAGGTCTGATACTAACCTGAAGGGTAAGGACATGCTCATCCAAGTGTCTTGCGTTTGTTTCTTTTGACATTGTCTTGCTCTGTTAGGCATCTTTTAAAACTGAGAAACATCTGAGCAGTGGCTAACCTGACCCGATTATAATCTTGAACACTTGTTTTAAGCAGAGGAAGTGCTGTGCAAATACTTAAGCAGAAATTCCAGTCTCCAAAACACTCTGCTTCAGAAGAGGTTTGGTATATTTGCCTAGGTACTTAAATCAATTTAATGTAGCTCTGAGGCTTGAGGAGGAAGTTTGCAGCTGCACTAGCTTCAACATCTTTGGTACACTTAAAAAGCTCCACAGCAGATAGCATTTATCTGGGGTTAAACCATGGCTTTTGTGCACAAGAAGTACGGCAGTGAATAAAAATGACTAAGTGCAGCTGTAAATCTCTACCAGAACTATTCAGAGAGTGTGAACAAATCTACTTCCCATCATAAAAAAGAAAATCATCTTCCTTTAAGAATAGGGAGATACTGAGGAGTCTTAAAGTATATTAGAAGAGCTTAGAGCTCTCAATGTGGGGGAGAAACTGGGTATATTATCCACAGGGCTAAGGAGATTATCAATGGATTTCACTCCCCAATCCTTTTTACAACACCCACCTCATTAGAATAAGTAACAAAGATGACATCACAGCACGGCCTAATTGATCAAAAAGAGCTCACTTAAACGGTGTCCAGTCCCGCTTGTGCATTCAGTGCCATTTTGCAGAAATTCAGCTTGGGCTTTGATTGAGCGCCTGGAAAGTTTTAGTATGAAATCAAACTAGCGTTCTTAGTATGCAAAGCTCTGCCCAGTGTCCTGCTTTGGTAAATGGCCTCCATTAGCATGCAGATTGACTGGGGATTACCAGAAAGTTTCCCAAAATAATCATCAGAAAATGTCTTTATAAAGGGTCCCTTTCCCCACTCTGTGTTAGGCTATAACCATCACACAGTCTCCTCTCCTTCTATTTGAGTGCAGTGTCCAGAAGAAGTACCCAGCTAAGCAGCAAGCTTGATGCATTGTCCCTGGATGGTCTAAATGCAGTTGTTTTCTCTAGTTACACTTTGTACAGGCACCTTGATTATGAGTGGAAATAGTGGATGAAATTATGAGCTTATGCAAATCAGCGGGAATTTTACCAGCGATGCCTGTACAGTTTTACACTGCTGCCTGGGATTTCACTGCTTCTTTGATACAATACCAAAAAAATGGTGATGGGGTAGATGTATAAAATAAATACTCTCTATTTTATGTACTCTTGTATTTACTTACTGTATTATTTGTGAAATTGTCCTTTTTTGAATAAGGAGGAGAGGAGTTTTGCCAGCACCCAGTTCCTGGTCCCATGTCTCACAGGAGTAACTTCAGCCCAAGAGCAGTTCCCATGAGTTTACACTGGGACTCCTCGAGGTTCAGCACACACTAATTCGTGGGGTAGCTGCAGAAGACAGTAGATAGTAGTGCACAGATGTGATCCTGAGAATTAGAAAGTAAAATGCAGAGTTGATAACTAATGCCATTAGAAAGATGGCTCGTTATGTTTAACGTTGTAGAAACTTTGGCGCTGTTAAAGCCCAGCCCCCCTTAAAGCCCTGCTCTGTGAATCACCTTGGCCATGCCATGGGCTTGGGGTCTCCGTGACTGGCCAGGACACCCATGTCCCCTTGAGCCAAGGAGCTGGTGGCCAGGGGCCAGGCACGTTCGTGGGGGACATTCTGTGGCCAAACCCTGGGGATCACTGCCACCGTGGGATGAGCTTTCCTGAGTTCTGCCCTGTGCTCAGGTACAGCTCTGAGTTGGTATTGTGCAGGCTGATTATTAAAATGTCCTGCAAATCAAGGTGAAGTTTCTTCTTCTTGCTTTGTTTTTCACCATTTTTCTCTCCTTTCAGGAGAGGGAATGAGTCCATGTGCCCCTGCTCCTGCATGTGCTCTTGTCCATGAGCAAGAAGAAACAAACAGGGACAGATCTGATCTTGCACATCCCAAATGTGATGGGAGGTGGTGAATATGGATCATATCCTGGGAACCTGAGAACCATGGTAGCTTAGTGAAGCTGAAAGCTGTTCTATAGATTCACTCTAGGTGAAGAAGACAGGCAGACTGCTGGTAACCAAAGTGCAGATTTCTCTGTGTCAGCACCAAACTTGAAAAGAAAACAGCTGTTAGGAACTCTGCAGCCATCCCCTGAGCTCTCCGAGCCAGTGCCACGACTTTCCAAACAGCAGGAATCAGGTCCTAAATGCTGATACACCTGGATGCCAGGGCAGGTTCTAAGTAAACCTTGTTGGTGATAATGGTGTTGCTAATTATGTTTCCATCACACACACATTATCTTATTTCTAAACGTTTTCAAAAGCGAAGGAGGCCCTACAATCTGTCCAAAGTAGCTTTTCTCTCTCTTGGCTTGATAGTGTGCTCATCTTTTGCAGTTCGCTTCTTGTTAAAGAAGAAATAAACTTATAAACATATAAACAAATACAAAAGAGAAACATAGTGGAATCTGTGGTATTTTATGTGGCCTAGAAATATTCAACATTGACCCTTTGCTGATAGAATAAAACTCCCACAGGCAGATTTCTAAAGCAATTGCAGCATATTATTCAACAGGGTGACAGACTAACCCAGCAAATCTATTTTTTTTTTCCCTAAAATATTTTTAGCATCAAATCTCATCACAGAATGAACAGGTAGAACTACATCTCTTTGCAGGTTCTTTGCAGCCTGTTCCCATCTGGTCTGTAAGCTTCTGTCTTTAATGATCAGCACCCAAATTCTCTTCATTTCCCACACAGGATAAGAGGTATTGCAGAGAGGAGGTTTTACAATCAGCATCATCTGTCCTTCTCTACTCCCAGGGTCAGCATGGTTTATAAGCATTGTCAGTCAGTGCCCTGCTACTGTTTCCAAACACTGAAGGAAAATATTATTTTAATAATATAAATATTATCATTATGTTCTATAATATGACTTTCTCCTCTCCCTTTCTGGAAAGAGTTTCAGCTAGAAGTGTTTCCCCCTCTTTGTGGGGTAAACTCTCCTGGGACATTGCCGACTCTCTTCTCTTTTACTCCTGTCCCCAATTTTGAGTCAATTTCCGTGGTGGATGGGTGCACTTTCCTAGGGCCAGCATGTCAGCACTCAAAGGTGCAAGGCACCCGAATCCCCAGTCTCTGCAGCAGAAGTGCTCCCCTTTGGGAAGGCGGAGCGTGCAGCTCCCGAGCTACTCCGGGGCTTTCAAAGACAAGTGAAGTCGCCCACTTTCCCAGATCGCTGTTTTATTCTGCGCGAGCCCTAATGCCACCTCCAGCACCATAGTAACTAAGCACTTTCGAGTACAGCTTTCAGTGACATGGGAAACATCTGTTATGTGCGGGTCATTCACTTCTCCTCCTCCCGCCAGGAGCGCGCTGGGAGCGCCATGCCCGTTTCCTTTCTGTTGCCTCGGCCACTCTTTATTTCTTTCTATGTATTTTATTCCTTGTCTCTACTAGCATGGGCCGGGGTACCTCCTCAAGAGAAAGCAGCTCCGCGGGAGCACAGGGGTCTTTCAGCCGTGCCAGAGCGCGCTCAGAAGCGGAGTCGGGCTCTTGATCCTGCTGGCTGCTCCCAGTATAGGCAGCGTGAAGAGCAGAGGAGAGCTGGCTCTCGGTGCCCCACGCCGTGGGGGCATGCGCTGCTGCACCCTGCAGTGGAAACCTCCCCACAAACCAGGCTGGGATCCCAGGGTCGCCCTATCTGAGAGACAGGGGAAAGAAAAAGGCACAGTGATTTTTCTCCTGGGAGCCCTGGCTGGAATGATGCTGCGGACCCCCAGGCTCCTTGGACAGGCGGCCACGTAAATTAAATGTTTCCTTTCTCTCCATGTGCACCAAGGAGCCGCCGGGCTCCGACCGGAGCTGTGTGCAGGGGCTGGAGCTGTCCCCCTCCTGCAGGATGGTGCCAGCACGGATGCCGTGGGCCACCCACCTGCGTGGGGTGCCCATTTTGAGGGCTTGCACGCCCCCGTGGAGGGCTGATGCCTGCCCAAGCCCTTGGGAAAGCTGCCCCACAGGCATTTGCAACCGGCTTTTGAGAGCGCCCGGCATGAAAAGGGCTCCTAGAGCCACATCCTGTCATTACTTTCTGCTGCTCGCTGACACTCGCTGGATGGCAAATGCCCAGTTCATTTAATGTGAAACAAAAGCCCAAGGCTTGCTGATAATGAACCATTGGATACTGTAGCTATATGTGCATTAAACAGGATTATTTCCAGGGAAAACAGCAGTTCACTAGTATAGAAGCTGACGATATTTTAAAAACTAACGTTAGTTTCTTCAGTGTAGCCCCTTTCCTCTGCGTTTGCGTTTGCTAGTAGACAAACAGGGCAAGGCAATCTGTTCGCTCCATTTTGTTAATAGGCCATCATGCCATTCTAGAGATGGTAGTTTGTAATGTAAAGAGGCTGTATTGTTTGCTTAACAGTCAAGTGACAAATTATTTAATTAGCACATATGCCATTTGTCTCCGCAGCTGTGTTCATCATTCTAATTGCAAAGCAGTCTTAATTTATTGCAGCTATATTGCTCCCTAATACTAACACGGTAATTATATGCTTCCATTAGCCCACTACACCCTACGTTAAAAAAAAAAAAAAAAGAAGAAAAAAGGAAAAAAAAAGGAGTGTGTGTGTGTGGATTCATTCATTCTTCATTCCTCCACATACCACTTATCTCTCCACTACTAGCGAAAGGTGTGACATTGCTAGCCTGGGGAGGGAAGGCTTGGGTAGCTGTTAGAAAAATTAGAGCTTTTGCAAGTCTTTTTTCCCCCTCATCTTTTTCAAACTTTTTATTGCTAGAACAGCCCAAATGTATCAGCTCGATTTGGTTTCGGGAAGGGCTCTGGTCGGGTGCACAATACTGTTTTGATATCTCCACCTGCTGGAGAAATCACAGCACGCACAAAGGAGCTGCCCTCGGGCTCCGGAGGGACCCATCTCCACCGGCAAGGCAGCAGAAGGGTCCTTTCCTCTTCCTCCTCCTCCTTCTGCTCCTCCTCCTCCTTCTCTGTCTGCAACAGGGCTGCCTCCGGGGTCAGAAGGAAGCTCCTTTTTTACCCTCACAGACCCTCACAGACACTTAGTGCAGCTATTTGGTATTCTGGTGTAAACTGCTATTTTACTCTATGCAGTGGGAGATGGGCAAGCTCTCCACAAGGGAAACTGGAGATCTGGAGGATAAATTTCCATTCCAGCAACTTTTAATATGTCGTGGAAACAATCTTCAACTGATTAAGTTAAGGTTTCCTCAGTAGGAGGAGAAGCTGGGTGCGGGACATCTCGGCCTTGGCGTTGCGACAGGCAGGCCTGGCGTTCCCCGGTGCTATGTGGGGCTGACGCTGGCCATGGCCACGGCTGCGGCTGAAGGGCCGGGCACCCTGGGGACGCTGGCAGCACCTGGAGTGGGTTTCTCCTTCTTGATGGTGTTGTGCTCAGCAGTCAAACTGAAAGAGCTGCCAGAAACGGCAACTTTGGACAGTGGAAGCAGTGACCAGCGTCTCTAAGGGAGGACTGAAGCGTACGCCTGTCTCTAAGTGCCTGCTCATGGGCTTTGCTCTGCTACTCTAGTAGCAGTTTTCTAGACAGAGGTTTTGAGGCTGGCCGGTCCCAAGAGGGTCGAGCTCATCCAGACACAGCACTTGGTTCCTGCCTTGCCTGGTCGCTGAGCCCAGCATTCCCCAGCTGCTAGAGGACTCATGAGCAGCATTTGGCACTGTCTGGTGACAAGGACAGATGTGTTTGCTCCATGGCCGCCATCCTTTGGGGTCTTTCATCCCGGAGGAGTGAACTCCTTTTCGACTGGAAAAACTCTAGCCCTGGTGTATTAGTGCCAAAAGCAGGACGACCAGCAGGGATGCCCCTACACCAAGCGATTAATTCTCCCCTAGCCTGAGCATCACCCTGTGCTGGCCGGCTGTTTTCCCCACAGATTCATCCTTTTCTTTCAAGAAAGACCCCCCGAGAGATTCCCCGTGTCTCCTCTCCGTGCCCATTGGAGGTGTGGGCGCCGTGCGGCGGGTGCCACCACTGGCGCTGCCCGCGTGGCCTGAGGCCGGAGCTGCCCCCGGGGCCGCGCGGGCCTACAGGAGAGCCGGGAAAGGGCAGGGGAGCTGCTGCCAGGTGCCTTTCAGGTCCCTGACTCCTCCGGCCCGGCCTCGCCGCCAGACGCCAAATCCCAAGCAGCCAGCGCGGCCCTATTCTATTCCCCCCCCGCCTTTTTTCTTTTTTTGTCAGCGCGCGATACAAGGCCACTGCCAAAAACATATCCCGCACAATCAAACATCAGATGGTGACTCCTTTCCCACAGCTTGTGTGAGTGAAAACAGTGAAATTATACCCATGTTTTAGTGGCGAATCCCCTGGTGTTCAGGCGAGGCAAGCCCAGCGCAGGGCTCTTGTTCTCCTGCTTTTTGTTCCTGGACTTGCACTGTTTTTAGCACTGGACACCATTCAGCCTCCATTCAGTATTGTATGTCACTTCACATATGGTTCATCCGCTCCAAATGTGTGCATGTACCCAGAAAATGCAGCTTTTCATTATGTATTCTCTATGTAACAGAAAAGATTAAGATGTAAGCCCAGTGAATGCAGCAGGAATTAGTTGGACAGATGAATAAGGGAAAAATGAATCTGGAATGACGGCGGATTTAGTCTAATGATTGTGGGAGGGCGTTAAGAACTTGGTGGTAGGTTTCAGCCCTTTTAATCCCAGCCTGTGTGTGTATTTTGGCAGGAGAAATGTTTCTTCAGAACTACATCTAGAGGGATACAGTAAAAACACTTTTAACCTGATACAGATGAAAGCCATGAAAATTGTCAGGCGAGCAGGCGAGCGCCTCTCCCAAAACTCCACCGAAAAATGTTCATTGACCGCCTTTGAAGACCTGTTGGTACTTTGGGCAGTGTAAAAAAGAAGTTTAATGAAAGCGGTGGAATGGCCAGTGCTTGATTCGGTTACTCTTCCTCTTGTGCTATAATTTATATAGATATCCACAAACAAGGAAATCTTCCACTAAAACTATGAAAGAGGGTTTGAATTTTAAAAGAGGAATAAAGCTAATAAGCACCAAAGAAATTTCATTACACTGCCCACAAATATTGTTCCTAAAATATTTATGAGAAGGAATTAAAGATATTTTAAAAATCAGGCATTTATAGTGGAAATGATGGAAGCTGGGAACTATCAGGACTTGAATAAACAGAAAAGCAACTCATTTGATATCAATGATTTTCACTGGTTTACAGAAAACAAGAGGGGGAAAATCTTAACCTTCAATAGAAACATTTGGAGTTAAGCTTACTTCCTACAACAGTTTTCACAGAGAGAAAGAGATATTTTTGATTGAAAATCAGCATTTGCATCACAATAGAGATATTTCAAAAGTATAAACACAAAAGGCTGCAACTTCAGAGACTTCTTGGTCAGCTGTGTTACTTGGTTTCTAGCACATCCTCTCATAACAGCCTCGGGAAAGAGATATTTACTAATTCAGAACATCAGTGGGTAATTCTGTTTAGCTGCTCCGGGCAAAAAATACAGGCAGTTGTTTCCTTTGGTGGCTTATGTTTGCTCGTTTTCCACGCTGTGAGAAATCCAAAGCAAACACTTTAAATTTGAAGGGTGCCATGTGTATTTTACATGTTTTTTTCTGTTTTTTAAGAAGATGCTTTCTCCGTTTGGAAAAGGAAAAACAAAACAGAACAAAACAAAAGCGTTCCGACCACAAAGAGTCACGGTAAATAATTATTCCTTCTGGCTGGCACCAAGTACATTCTGACACATCTTGTGCACATGGGGCCCTGATGGCTCTCATCTGTCCAGCTTCTCCACGGCTAAACACTAACATCTTAAAAAAAATAGGCGGAACAAGAGCTGCTCCTGCCTCCATTCAATACCTTCTAAAAGAAAAGAAAAAAAAAGCCTGTGGTTTAAAAATACCAGTAGCAGTTTAAAAAATATCCCCCTCTCCCTCCCCGCACAAGGATTTTAGGTATTAATCCCTCTAAGAAGCTGAATAGTAACCTTACAAGCCATTAAGTAGAAAATAACTATGTGATCCTTTGAAGAACAATTCTCTCGTTCAAACCAAGATAAATTTATTTTTTTAATTGTGATTCTGGTAGAAGATCAGTAAGAAACCCAGCTTACCATTAGTTTATCCCAGTTTTATCCTCAAATGTCTGAGTGTCCAAAATTTGCACCACTGTCAGTGTGAATCCTGCTTGAGCAATGATTTGCAGCGCTCAGGCACATGTGATTAGATTTTATATTTACATCTAAATTTCAACATTCTGCTAATGTTTCCCTCCTGGATCCAGGACAAGTTTCATGGTGTGACCTGAACCAGACTTACCAGGCTGAGTTAATTTTGCAGTCTTTTGCTCATCCTCGTAGGAAGAGCTGCATCCCATTTTGTGACTGTTTAAATCTAATTTAAATCAGGCTCTTTTTTTTTTTTTTTTTTTTTTTTGGTTGGGATAAAATTTAAAAACATGTAGGAGAAACTGCAGCTCTGCAACTAACCAACCAAGCAACCAACCAAAAAAGGTGGTGCGAGCACAAAGCGTAGATCATAATTTGTCTGTAGGGACAAAACAGGCATGCCCTGGGCTTTGTGCGTGTGCGCATTTAGGGTTATTAGCGGTGTCAGAACTTCTGCAGCGTCTTTCTGTGCTAAATACAGGGCCGGACCGTGGAAAATCAAAAAACAAACTCGCATTTGCAGGCGCAATAACTTCTTCCTAAGAGGGGAGGGCTCTGTGCCTGTGGCCTATTATCCCACAGTTACTTCTGGTCCTGTTCCTCTTCCAAGGGAACGGGGAAGCAGCGCCCCCGGGACAGGCACCTTCTGGCCGGGAGCGCCTGCCGGTCCTGAGGGACGGAAAAGGGCGGCCAGGTTGCTTCCTCAGCCCGACTCCAGGCAATCCAACGTTGGCTACTTTTAATACTTGAGTTACATTTTACTGATCGTGGAGCAAATTTTCGAAGTCTCCTAGATTTATTTGCGTTTCTTTTTCTGGTATGTCTTGGGTTTTTCATGGGAATCGGTTGCTGCTGTTGCTATCCGGGACTGAGTGATCACTAACTACACGACCCTTCTTGAAAGCCAGGGAGGACCTACACACCATATGTACCATCCACAAAGTCATGGGCTTACCCTTCTCTTTTACCAGTCTAGGGCCTTATTCTGAGTCTGCTGAAGCTAATGAGAAGACTTATTGAGGGATTTGGATGAAGTCCCAAGTGAAAACTGCAAATGCATGTAACAAAAATGAGAAAGGAGCAGAAGGCTGAAAGGGGAGGAAGTGGTGAGAACAAGTCGGTCATATCCATCTGCCATGCACATGATATACCTTGATATCACCAAACATTTAACTCCTTTAATCCAAGAAGACCAAGAATCCGTCGGAAGACCTCTGAACTATCTGACCATCTTCCCAGCAATCAGCAGTTAGACTTTATTTCCTCATGGCTTCCTTAGTCTTCAGGTGGGGTGTGGAGGGAAACAAGGAGGATGGTCTCATTGCAGCAGTTTGTGATCCCACCTAAGGCTGACCCTAAGGTAGCAGGTACAGGATGAACATATTGCAAAGGGCAGGTCATAATCTGAAAAGCTTCTCCTGCTCTAAGCTGAGATATAAGTTGAGTCAGCGACCAGAGAAAGTCAGAAGATATAACGAGAAAGTCCTGGTTTGGCGCTCTGCCTACTAGATAATGCAATTTTCCTAATAATGCTAATAATATATTTCCAAGCACAAGGAGATGTTTGTGTGAAATATCTGTACTGATACTCACGCATATACCTCCCAACCCCAGGAAGCCTTTACAGATCAATCTAAGTTTAAAACAATCCCTCTGAGGAAAAAGAGTGCCTAACACAAGGCACTTAAAATGTATATAGGCATTTCATGGAAGAGAGATGGTGCTTTTATTTTTTTCCACAAAAGAGGCCAACCCACAAATATCTGCTAAATTCAGAGGTTCTAGAAGAATATGGTCCCTGCAAAAGGGATGTTTTTAATTTAACGGAACAACACTAATATTGAAGTATAGCTTGACATGCAAATGTTGTATTTCTGTTCTATTTGAGCAGCGTTCAGGGTTTAGGGGAGAACGTACAGGTCAATAGTTTGGGCTCTCAGGAGAAAAAGAGGGCTTTCAAACCTAGTCTAAAACCAGGCAGGAAAGCCAGGGTGGGAGGGAGAAGAGTTAGGCTGCAAACTTGCTCACGTGCCCTGGCCCACTGATATGGACACCAAGCTGCAAAACCTGGGACTGCCTATTTTAATTCAGCAGCACTGTCACTCACAGGGGTAGCTGCTACTTTGAGGTGATGGAGCAATCCTGATCCACGAAGCTCCTTGCAGCCCTGATGCTCAGGAATGCAGAATATACCAGAAGAAATTTTATGACCTCAAAATCTTCATGGCAGGTGCTTTATTTCCTCTAGAAAACATGTCCATTTAGACTTTGGAAACCTGCTATGGTCTTCCAGAGTTTGTGTCCTCCTTTCCATGAGTGTGATGGGCACTAAGGTGACTACA
>JAVCKT010025439.1:0-16687 GCA_032273925.1 Rhynchotus rufescens | reverse complement strand
TCCACAACCTCCCTGGGCAGCCTGTTCCACTGCTCTGTCACCCGCACAGGAAAGAAGTTCCTCCTCACCTGGAGATGAAACTTCCTGTGCTCCAGTCACTTCCTGTGCTCCTGTGTTCAGTCACTCAGATCTCAAATTTACCCTAGCTTTGATTTAACTTTATTTTTTTTCCATCTAACACATTGTGAAAAGTAATCTTCAAAATGGCTGGAACCCCAGTTCAAATATCACCCTGATAACATGATAATTATTTGAAATATCTGCATCTCTTGATGTGGGATTTAGATCTCACAAGAAGAGAGAGGTTAATGAAATTTCTGTGTTTTTTTTTTTTTTTTTTTTTCTTAGAGGTCAAAGATATCATAGTAACATTTTGTCATTACATTTGATATTTCTATTACACTTGGACAAAAATTTATAGTGAAAAATGCAAATGAATACTTATGTGAAAGAAAAAAGCAAACATGACCCTAACTTTTCTTAAACATCAGAGAGATCGTTATCAAGTTCAGATAATTCTCATTTTACTGTGGGTAGTTTAATTATTTTTTCTCAAACAGAGCATTATGAATTTCTTACACTTTTTAATCACTCATGAGAGATGTTTTAGAAGCTGTAAGAAAATTAGATCAGGAACCTTGAAAAATGTTTACAAAGATGTTGCTTGGCAAGTCATCTTTTGTAATATCAGAAACTCTCCTCAGGTAATGAGAAGACTGGAAAAATGTGGATAAATTAAAATATTTGGTACATGAAAATAAAAGATATTATATATTTGGCACCCAAATTTTGCCTTTTTGCTTTTTGTTTTGCTTTTGAAAAGCCAAAGTTAAGTAAGGTAGAGATTTTAAAACTCAAAATTGTTTTAAATAAGAGGAAAATAGAGAAAAATGTGTCTATATTTCATGTTATTTAGAAAGAGAATGATATTTGATCAACCAAAATGTTTTTTTTTTCTTATTTCAAGCTTTTTTTTTCTTGAACGATAAAGCTGTTAACGTCAAATAGCATCCTTCTTTTTATGATATTCCCTGTGAAAGCACCCTCATTCAGTGAATAAAAGCACAGCTGATGTATCCTATCTCTGCTAAATAACCTGAGTTTAGGAATGGAGAAATTTATGATGCTTGCAGAAGTAAAGGTAACTCAGCTTTATCTCTGGAAAAAGCTACTTGGTTTCAGTTACAAGTGTTAACTGTTACGTGGAACCTTCCATCCTTGGCTATAGATAGTGAGCTGTTTAATCAAATACTTAACCGGCAAGCTTTCAGTTGCATAAATACATGCTTGAGGACTTTGTGAGTCAAGGTCTATTATATTATCAAAATACACTCAGATGCTTCAAAAAGAGGTAGTGCTAGTTAAATGCCACCAATACTGCAGTCTTGTGTGATACACAATTATTCAGTCTACTAACATTTTTGTGTGGAAGTAATTCTTTAGTTCACATTTTGAAGGAAAATGGGGATTCTCCAGGGAAAAGTAGCAATTGGAGATCTCCAGTTCCTGTTAATGTATTTTAATTTGCCCGTTACTTAGGGGCTAAGTAATGTATTTTGATTTGGCCCTTACTAGGGGCTACAATGGTACTTTACAGCCATTACAACGATGGGAATCAGAGTGAGGCTTAAATATCCACTGGACTTCATTGTCTTGGCCTTATTGAAAGTAAGGCAGTGTTGCTTGAATTAAAGAAAAAAGGAAAAAGCAGGGATGAGTAAGGAAGGGACATATATGTGACAATGACTTAATACAGAAAGATTTTGGGTTTTTTCCTTGAAATATCTTGATTGTGTGCAGTAGATTATTATTAATCTTACATGGGTGTGATTCATTAAAGATGGGTTATTTCATTGCATACATAAGAACATTGCACATTTTAGAATTTTAACAAAATGGATATCTTTAATAAGCGAGTACTTGCTTATTAACTTCTGCTATGACAGACAGGTGTGTTATATCTAGTTGTTTTCTTTTTCTTTTGAAAGAAAGAGCAGAAGAAAGGAATTACTGTTTTTACCAGTGAGAGAGAGGCTAAAAATAGGCAATTTGCATTTTCCTCTGTAATTAGAAATAGCAGCACAGAAAGGGAGACAAAATTAGATGCAGTTGTGTTTATACAGTATCTACTTAACAAGTGTATCATGTACTGTGTATGTCTGACAGAAAAAAAATATCCTTCAAGTATTTAAAAATGAATAGCATGAAATCACGATGTGTTTATTTCTCATGTGCATTAATAATATATAATAAAAAGCTGAATCTAGACACAAAAAATCTAATTTATGTGTAAATTAATTATGAAAAGATATAAGGATCTGCATGCATTTTAACGTAAAACATTATGAAATGTTGTATATATATTCATTAGGAAAACCATTTATTTTGTCCATTAATCTTTAAATTACAGATCAATTTGAAATGTTGAAAGTGAATATGTTGTGAAAGCACCAAGAGAAATAGTTCAAACTTAAAAGGAAAACTGGTCATTTTGTGAATTCCATGATAGTAAAGAACATTATATCAATTGTTTCTTCTACTTTTTTATAATTCTTTCCTTACTATCTCCTTGCTAATTAATTGTTCATAAATTATCCACGTACCCTTTAATAGACACAAATGTGTTCGCACATTCATGCTAAAACAACCAGTTTCCTTTCGTATAACTTCTGCATCTCAGATAATTTTCAATGTAGCTGAGGAAGCTGGTGTAACAATAATTTCATGCTAATATTTACAGAAAGAGAACACATACTTGCAGGAAAGAGACATAGTTATAATTATTTATTCTATATCTTATTTTCCAGAAGGTTTGACTCAGTAAACTACATAAAGGCTTGTAGCAGGAGCTACATCCTTCATCCTTGTATGAAGGATAAAAATGCTTGATCAATTTAAAATATTTTGTGCCACTAGTGAGCTAAGGTGTTGGTGCCCATTTCTGTATCTTTAATATATTAAATTTTAACAGCACTTAGCAAAGAATAATTAGGTTTGCAAATAAGTTTAATGTATTTAATCATAAGCATATCTAAGTGCTTGAGTCATTATTGCATATAATTGTTTTAAGAAATTAGCTGCTTCTCAATGAAGTTATTGTTGACATGCTAAAATTTCCATTTTTAATGCAGCCATAGAATTCTGTAATTCCCAATTTTTAGTGAGTTATAAACTGCTGTTTCTGTTTATTACTATTTCACCTTGACTATGCTTCTTAGTAATAGTTATGGATCCAGATCATGCATAATGTTAGGTCTGTCAGGTTGTTTATATCTCTTCCATGTTATTAGATGAGACTAATTGCGATTACCAGGAAAAGGGAAAGCAGATGGAACTGGGAGTAAGAATCTGGCTTTTGTATGTAAATGTGTTTTGAAGATCAAGTTTATTTGATGATGCTACTATATTAAATGTGATTTATTCTTTGACTTGCCTGTATTAACCATTTTCTGCTGATATGCTTTAAATGAGACACTGAAATTACTAGAATTGTTTCATCTGTAACACTAATGAACACTAATGAATGGAGTCTATAACTTGGGGGCAGGCAGTTCTGAAGGTCAGTCTGAGTGGTAGCATCATCTTTAGGCTGACCTAGCAAATTAATATGATCTGGCATCTTTTTAGTGCTACCTGGCGTGCCATTGACATGTGGTGCATTAGCAGCATGAGGATGTTGCAGGTTTCCCTCCAGAGAAGTACCTCCATTTGGATGCACACCTTCCCTGGGGAATCTCTCTCAACCTGCTAAGGAAATAGGATGTCCTCTGCATATTGCTCCTAGTCCTTTCTTCAGAATTAGCAGCCCAGGTTGTGAGGCCTCCCCCAGCAGGCTGAACAAGTGCTTATACATGTTTTACCCAATACAGATGCAGAAAGGCATTGGGACTGGCTAATAGCAGTCACTTGTGTTTTCTTTGTAATTCTCCTTGAGCTAAAAATGTTTTTGAAATACATCTCTTAGAATTTACCCTTAGTTACCAGCCATGGTAGCTGTATGGTTCCACATCAGACTCACCAACTCTTTCATTTTTTTAATGTTCAGTTTGACAAAATGTTTTTCTAGGCTTTGTTGAATTTAGACATATGGTCAAAAAAATAGCTGTGATCTTTTAAATCCCTACACAAATGCAAGTTGCGTGAGGCAGCATGATTTACATTTTGCATCAGTTTGAAAGCTACTTACTCAGGAAAATTTCTTGTCCCTGTGGTGCACAAGCGAAAAACAACATTTTTTTTGGTTATTGTTTTGTTCTTCCAGTCTTAAGCATTGCCAGGAGGATTTAATGGATAGTGATTCATTCCTCAGTCATTTTAATTAGCACTTGGTTCCTGCACTTAGCAGGTGTTGACAGCAAGTTCTTCCTATCTTGTCCCGTGTGGAACCTTGTTGTTGTGATGCTTTGTCCTGTCTGCTGCTGACTGATGAGATATTTCATCTGAGAGTTTCCATACTGTTGCTGCACCACACAGTCCCTTAGAATCACGTTGTTGACTGCGGCTATGCCATCCTCATCCTCCACAACATCTGCACTTCTTGCCACTAACCTTGTCATCCACAGGCAGGAGATATGAGGTGTTCAACAGCTCATCAAGGCTGAGTCAACACAGTAGTATATGTCATGTACACCTGCACTGATATTATGGTCTGATCTGGCTAGAATCACTAGAAGCTAGCGCCTAATATTTGGTATTTGGTAATAATATTTACTTTCCATTTAGAGAGTTGAAAAAAAAAAAAAAGGAAAACGCAAATCTGCATTGGGTATACTCCTTAAGAACAATTTGGTTGGTATGTTGATATGCATATTGATATGCATATCAATACACATATGACATGTATATGCTCGTTAATTTTAATACTAGAGAAAAATAAAGTAAGAGGTTAGCGAAAATGTAGAAAGTCTAGAGTAGGGCTGCTAGGAATCTGAGCAGGACATTCACTGTTAATACCCAGACTTCTGAACTGAAGCTTTAAACTTATATTCGAGTTTCACTTAATTCATTATCAGCTTATAGTGAGGATCTGGCTACTTGTCTTATAAGTCTTTTGAAATCATAGCTTTTTATAATCCTGAGGACCTATAGATTTTGTGTTGCTGCTACTGATGAGTTCCTTAGTTCTTTTATCCGCCTTCTTAGATGGCATCTCTCATTTTCGGGTGTCTGCCTTTTTCAGTTTTTGATTTCTGAAAAATGTGCATGTATTCCAGCTTGTCTTGGTATATTTAAGTTTTCATATTAACTTTAAAAACAGCAACTGACCAAGAAGCAGCACATACTTGATTTGGATTGTGGGAGAAAATCTTGTAGAATGCAAACTAATTATGCCTAAAAAAAATATATTATGGTGATATATTTTCCTGAACTCTTCTAGACTCTCACACCTATAAGAAAAATATCAAAATGCAGCCTTTGTTTTTATAAAATATGAAATAAATTTGAAAGCTTTTTTGTAAGAGAAAAACCTCTATTTCTTCAACCACATTACATAGTAACATCCTACCATTTAACATAGTAAAGTGAACCAAAGTCTCTAGGCTGAAGATAATTCAGTGCGCCAAGGAGGCTAAGCACTGGAGACTGAGCTCTGAAAACAGATATGACTAACCTGTAACTTTTCTTATTTAACAAATGTGGGCCCAGTATGCTGAACTTGCAGATGCGTGTTCAGCTCACTTTGATGGACAAAGACAACAGTGTATATTCATTGAACTTCTCTTGGATTGGAAAGGGTTACCATAACCTGAAATTTATGGACACATGTGGACACATCTATGTCATCTTTTTTTATAAATAAAGATCAAAATTGAGAATTTGCCAGACATGCAAGTAGATGCTCACATATACCTTAGAAAATGGCTCATCAAAATGGTTTATTGAAATAAAGACCTAGTTATAGTAGATGACCCTTTCAGCCCATAACTCTTTAAGCTGAGAATTGATTTGGCTCCAGATTCGTTCACCTTTTATATCGGATATAACTAATATGCTTTCTCTAAAGATTTTCTACACTTGTTATAGGCACCGTATTTCACCAACAAGGTAATCTAATTTTGTTGCAAAAACACTTTTATGCTCCTATTAAAACCTGCCAAGACTCACAAATATATAAAATTACTTTGAAGATTATAATGCATCGGCACAGTATAATTTATAGATATGGCAAAACTTTAATTTGCATAGCATAAAAATGAGAGCTTATGTTGACCTCCTGTACATTACAGTCAGTGTTTTTCCTTCCCCGGAATCTATACACAAGCACATTTTTTCTTCCCCTCTTGCTCCATTTGTACCCTTCATCACAAAATACCAGCTTTAGCCTGCCATATAGTCATTTCTCTGCTTTGACAGCACTGAGGAAAGAGCAGAGGGGTAGCTAGCTAGGGAGATCTTTGACACCAGTCAACTGGCTCAATGGAGTTTTGCTTGCTGACTGCTTGGAGGAAGATGAATTGTTTGCACAGAGCAAATGGACAGAGAAGGTCAGAGGCATGGCAGAAAACTTCCTAGACTTTGTCCGCTTGGAGAAGGATGGGCGGCTGCTGTGTGCACATCTTTGAGGACATAAATCTGTAAGGTACTACTGCAACAGCTTTCAGAGGC
Source organism: Rhynchotus rufescens (assembly GCA_032273925.1). Taxonomy (NCBI): domain Eukaryota; kingdom Metazoa; phylum Chordata; class Aves; order Tinamiformes; family Tinamidae; genus Rhynchotus; species Rhynchotus rufescens. The sequence continues at coordinate 10,081 of JAVCKT010025439.1, read as the reverse complement.
AGGCTAAGCCATAAATTTTACTGGACCCCTTATCTATCAAATGCCAGGGGAGGAAAAAAAAAAAAAAAAAAAAAAAAGTGTGGGAAAGGGAGAGTGTGTGGGCTACAGAAGCAGTGGGGCAAGGTCTGGTATCTGCTTGCTGAATGCTACTACTTCCAGTGCATAAGAAAAGAACAAAGTGCCTTTGAATACTTTTCTTTGCAAGGCAAAGCTCTAGCAAATAGGCTAGCTAATAACGTATAATGTGAGTAAAAAGAAATAGAATGCAAACTTGGTAGAGTGGAGGGGAGGTATTATCATTTAACAGGCAGCTGAAGACAATCTTATAACTTTTTATTAGAACATTTTATCTAGAAAATATTGCATAAAGGAAAAGTTGGGCCATGCAAGTCCTTTTTTTGGTTTGAATTCATCCAATCTAAAGTAAATAAGAAAAAAAAATTAAATATGTTTCTGTTCAGCAGTAAAGGTCTAACTGATAACTCTCTAGGGAAAAAATCAGGAAACCAAATATAAGTTTTTGTTTTTGCTGTTAGTTTTGTAGAAAAAAAAGTGAGCTTCATATCAATCAAAACTATTTGATTTTTTTTTTTAACTTGTCCTTCTTATGTGGAGAATTTCTTAGAATTTTTTCATCAGTAAAAGAACTCTGTCCAAAAATAACTTTTTAAATTCTATTCACGCCAGGTACTTGACTTTGGGTCTCACACATTCCAGATGAAGGGCTTGAGAGGCAAGTTAGATTTTTTTTGTTGCTGAACATTTTGTCAAAAAAATCTATTATGAACTTGCACCTTGTCTGGATAGATGTTTTGTTGAAATCGTCATGTTTCTGAGAAAGTGTTTTTCTTTCAATCATCAGTACTGGAAAACAAAATAAATAAACAATAATTAGAGTGACAATCTTTTGGCCAGCCTTCTCTGCATTGTTAAATGCTTTGAGGGTGATCGGTGGGAACTGGGAACTAATTACCAAAATTTTGTTTAATGTTTTGATTTTTTTTTTTTTTGCAAGGGTCGTGCCTTTTTTTTTTTTCCAAATTCTCCATTTTTTTTCCTCATAGCTAGTTAATGTATTTTTGTCTCTTCATGCTTTATAGTAATGTATAGCATTTTAAAACAGAGGGAGTTTCTCAGTGTGTACTTATTATAGTGATATTCAATGATTCATCACTCACTCTAGCCTTCATAAGAATTTAAAACTTTAGACTTTCAGATAAAGTGTATGTTTTTTTATATTTTACTTTAATCTTCTGATAGACATATTTTGTTTCTAATATTTGTTCTTCAGCAGTGTTATTTCATAATGAAATCTAAAATGGATGAAACAATTATTTTCTTATCGCAGAAATTACATTAATTGTAAATGAAATGAAAATGGTGAATCTGAGGAAAAACTTCAAAATGCCCTGAAACTGATTAGCATCTGTATTCCAAGTGCTGTTCCATAGCACTATCATCTCTGCAAGATGCTTGTAAATATATATGCAAATATGAGATCTTTATGCTAGTTTAATGATTTCTTATCTGTTGTTATTATTCAGTAGCTTAAGAGCATGCGAAATGAGAAGATGGAGACAATGAGATCAAGATCAAGAGATGTTTTTGCTTTCAATGAACATTAGTACTTAATGAGTAGTTTCTTGTTCTAAACCGCAATACAAGTGTGTTACTCATTCTTTTTTTCTAAGCAAAACAGAAAAAAAACCTGTTTTTTTCAGATCGGGTACGAAAGATACTCTCAGTGTATCCAGTGTATCTTAGGAGTCAAGAGGGCTGTAGCCCAGCACCATCAACACTCAGAGAGTCAGAGAGTTTATGAACTACAAGCTAGATAGAACTAACTTATAATTTTCTATGTTTACCAGGGCAAATGCACTCAGTGCATTCTACTCAGAGGGAACAAGCCCTTTCTTTACAGGGAATAAAGGGAATGGGATAGAACATGATAGAGCAACAAAGGGGAATAAAGTCATAAGGCACAGTTCAACTCTGAAATATCACAAATTTTAAAAAGGTATCTGAAACAGATATTAGCCATTTGTGATTCTCTAACAGATCTGTGATTTTGTCATTTTCCAACATTTAAAGATTGAAAAAAAGCCAAACTAAACATTTTCAGTAACTCAGGCACCAAGAAGTGTTAATAACTGAAATAGTTACTCAAATAGTAAGTTATCTACACAATTTGACAATATGGACTACATCACTATACTTCTAGGTTGCGTAAAACCTTTGCTTACATTTAAGAATATGACCAGTTTCCTGAATATCTTCTGAGGTATTATTTTGTCATTTCTTCTCTATGGCTTCTGCAACTCTGATAGTAATGACATTGAATTGTACCTTTCTGCTTCTTGCAGAAAACTGCACATGCGAGCTAGTTAATAGTTATTGATGCTGGCATTGTCAGGGTATTTCCGATGTCAGGTTCCTGTGGCATGGATTAACTCAGTAATCAACATTCAACAATGCATAATAAGTGTTCTAACAATACTGGCAAATTTGCTTTGAAAACAGAATGCTAGATGCTAATGTGATTATTAATCAGAAATTTCTAAGCACACATTGCATGGTGTAATTAACAAAGGTCTTTTACGTTGGTTGTTTCCGTCAGGCACTTTGTCGTATTTCAAAACATTCCAAGTGAAATTCAGATCTGCCACCACATACAGAATATCATGCTTACTGTCTTAAAAAAATGTATTTTCTTAATCTTAGAACATCTTCCTATTGAATTTTTCTTTGCTATATGCCTGACATCTTACTGCTCAGTGACAGACAGATGCTATTTACAGTCCTTACCAGTTTTGTATGTAAGAGCTAGTCATTAGAGAGATGTGCACCTAAGCTGGCCTTCTAAGGAAGTAGGTTGCCTTTCAGGGAATGTAAGAAAATGTGGGAGGCAAAGACATAATCTGAGTAGACATGCGGCTGACATGAAGCAGAAAATGGGATAGAAGGCATTTAAAGGGGAGAAAAATTCCAGCGACTTTCAGTAGGTTCTAGTCTAAACTGAGGGACTGATGTATACATAGCAACACTGTTTATGTTGAAGCAATGCGATGCCATTTCATGCTCATTGCCTTGCAGCAATTTGTTCTTCAGGTATTGGGTTGCACTCCACTCTTGGGAAACAAAACCAGTGCTATTGTGATTTACGGAATGGGTAAGCAAATATTCTGGGCAAAAGCCCTGAGGCTCAGCACCTTCCGGCTCCTGGTCGAGGCCCCAGCTTTTTCTTCAGACTGATGCAAAGAATCTACTCTGACTTTCCCTCTAACGTCATTTTTCATGGAGTTGTGTTGTAAACTGATTATCATTTGCTTGATTTTTGGGACCAATATTCTTAGACATTGACAATGATACTTGTAAGGCTGTGGTCTTCAGCAACTCATGGAGACCTGGTAGTCATCATCATTCTTAATATTTGAAATATTTGGTTCCTAGTTTTCTTTGTATTCTATGTTGCTCTCATGTTTTTCTTTACCATTTTTTTTCTATCCTTGCTTTAGGACTTTCTAAGTCTCCTCTTGCCTTCATAGCTCTTTACATTTGGAACATCTGTTTTTGCTTCATTCAACTTCAGCATTTTTTTTTTCTGCTGCTCTAAAAATGCAGTGTTTAATCCCCTCCATGTACAGGGATTAAGCAATTGTAATGGTAAGCATTTCTTTAAAATTAGACTAGCTTATTTCAACTATTTTAAAACTGGTTTTACACATTCCATCTCTAGTTTAGTATTTAATTAGGGAATATTTAAGATCTCTACAGGAAAAAATATTATGTTTTGCAGCTTTATTACAACTTCTGTTTCTCTGCTGTAAAGTAAACAGTAACTCTATTGGCATATATCTTTACCCTACCAGGGAGGTCACAAAAATCTTTATCTACTTTTCCATTGCTTTGAGTATTCCTCCTGGTAAGAATGCCATACTATATTTTGGAAAGCAGTCTCATGGTTTTATTTTTATTTTTCCTTATTTTTAATCTGCATGGCTTTCTCTAAATATAATTTGAACTTCAGCTGCCATGTATCTAAAGTGTTTTGCTTCGGAGTGTGGATCCTTCCTGGCTTTTTTGTAATCGTCTCCCACTGTTTGTGCCAGATCTCCATGCCATTAGACTTGTCTTAATCTTTGCTTTTATATGAAATTTGAGTGTTGCTACAGTAGCACATAGAGCTTTTCTGAAATGATTAGCTGAAAAGGACGGAGTTTTAACCTCAAAGGATTTTTATTATGGAATTAGGGACAGAGCGTTTGCCTTGAACTCACCCTTTTTGGTGCATGCTTCACCGCTAAACTAAGCACTGTTTGTGGTGGATGGGGCACTCCCCTGAGAGGTGTGAGGTATGAATTTCAGCTCATTTTGCATGAGGAGGGCATTGACTCCGGTTTCCTTAGAAACTGCTGTAATAACTAGGCTATTTTAACATTCCTTTCTCCTCCTCCTCCTTTGACAGACAGGTTTTAAGAGAAAAGACTGAACCAATTTTCCATAATCAAAGGCGTTTAAGTGCAGATGGGATTCTAGGCTGTAAATCCCACTTTCACATAAGCACATAATTTGGGCTGCAGCCAGGCACTTAAAAGTAGGAAACAACTTTGCAGATTGTCTGTATCTATGATATTTTTGTTATCTAGTTTATGTATTTCCCTATTTAGGAATCTGAGTACTGTTACTGTTACACATATACCTGTGTTCATTTTACATTGCGCTGAGGCATTTTAAATCTGGCTCGTGAGCTTCCTTTACAGGTCAGGGAAAATAAACCTTTGTCCTGTGGTCATTGTAAATAATTCCCTTTAAGGGTTTTTGATTTAAAATTTTGCTTGTTAAAAGAGTAAAGTTTTAGGCGGATTGGATTTAATGTAAATGTGTATTTATGATCTAACAGCTCCTGGTCAAATCAGAAGGCATAGGTACATTGAATTGATTAGGTGCCTAAACACTATCAGCAGTGTGCCTGCTAGGAGCTCAGTCAATAAAGAGACTTAGGCTGTCTTAGCTTAAATATTAGTATGAGTGTACTGTTGTTTGAAGAAAAGCATAGGGATGGAATTCCTAGTGATCTCACTTTGGGAAGTGATTCAGAAAAGTCCAGCCACTGCATGAATGTCATTTCAAGGTCTGGGAAATAAATCAGAGTGAATCATTTTCCCTCTACACTGTGTTGTTTTTTCATCTGTAAACTCAGGTAAAATCTTCTACAGCATCTCAGTAATGTAGGTATCTAAATTCCATCTTTCAGTATGAAGTAGGCAGTTAACCCCTCTCCCTTCCTTCCCCAAACTTAAAATAGAGATCACAATTCTTTCCTTGTTTATCACCTTCACTTTATAAAGTCATGGAATGTGATTTTTATAATGTATTTATAAATATTGTTCATAATTGGGATCTAACTTTAATTGGGGCCTCAGGCATTATTGTCATGCAGGTAATTATATCAATAGCAATGTATAGCAATAATTATAGCAACAGATGTCGTTAGCTTTTAATTCTATTCTTAAGGAATTCAGCCCCTTTTATTTGAGAATGCAACATTTAAATATGAGTTTTTATTTAGTAATGCCTCAGTAAGCATTTGTTTTCTTTTTTTTAGCCCATACCATTTTTTATTCTCTAACCAATCCAATCTGATTCCTTTTTTTTTTTTTCATATCTAAATATTCGTCTCCTTTCAAGCCAAGGTGTGATGGTTGCCTAGCATGTTCTCAGAATTTCATTTTCTTCCTCTTATGACCTCTTTTACATCTGAAAGATGTAGCAGTAGCAAATCCTTTGAAAACATCCATCAATTAACTGTACTTATCTATAAAATAGATTCATTCATCTACTTCCTAAGCTTTATTTTTCAAATTCTGTTGAAATCACCTAGCTTTTTTCTTTGAACATTTTTAAACCAATTCTTTAATGTTAAACTTTTAAATCAATTTCTTCTACTACTCTACCTTCCTCGGAAAGATGTTCCAAGCTGATGTTAAACTATGGCATTCTGGCCTCTCTCATAAACATATTGTGTTATTTCTCAGTTTAACTTGCACTTCTTATTGCATGCGTGCTTCTGCTTTTCCTTACATTTCCCTAGTGCTTGTTCTTCTTATCAAAATGTTATGAATTTTTTATTATCTTGTGTCCCACAATGACATCTTTCAGCAAATGAGTAAGAAAGTAAATCTGCCTCAAGTTTTTATCCAAAAATATAAACATGACTCTTGCTAGCTGTAGCAGGAATTGCAAAACTGCAGATGAAGACTACTATGTTGAAAGTCCCTGACTTTGAAAATAGTTATATATAAGGGAATAAGCAGCTGAATCTCAGAAGTTACAGTCTCAAAGAGGGTAGCCTTTCTTCCTGGGTTTTTGGTTTTGTTTTGAGAAGCAATATTTCAAGATCCATTTTCCTCTGTGAAAGGTTCAAGTGTGCAGGACACTACATATATACATTCCATCAAACTCAGAAAATAAGCCAGTTGTATTAAAAATAATACAAGGCAGACTATCAAGACAGGAAAAAGTGTAAAAGTGCAAATGTCAAATAAAGAGATATTCTTGCTCGCTGTGTCGTTCGGATAATTTTTGGAGGTACACAGTATGTATAATTCAACTTTTGGATCACCACACTCTAAATTCTGTGAATCTTCCTTCTCATAGGAAGTTGAGATGAGGAAGACACTAAATCAGTAACCAGAAGAAAGAACCACATAAAGGTATTGGATATGAGATAGTAGGTTTGGCTGAATGAAAAAAAAAAAAAAAGAGAGAGAGAGAGAGAGAGAAAAAAAAAAAAAAATAGGAAGAATATTCTTTAAAATATATAAAATTCAGTTTGGGAATTGTAGGAATTAAACTTTTCAGTGCTTGTTCTACAAGTTATCAGGTAAATTTTTCTTTAAATATATAAGGTTATACCTCTTTTCTCTTACATTTTAAGCTTAGTTTTGAACCCAAAAATTTTAGACAGGATGTTGTAAGTTTAATGATTTGGTCCAAACATATCCCTTTTAATCACACGAATAAATCATAGAATTACTGTTCAGCCAAAACCAAAGTCAGGCTTCAAACTAATTATTTCCTCTATAGGATGCAGGACATAATATTTGTGACCATGTTGACTGTTTACTTCAACAAGTTCCAAGAAATATCCATTGCCTTTTAATTTTTCTCTCTCTTCTGGGATATTATATTCTCTCTCACCAATATATGCTACTGATTTAATCCAGAAAAGAAAAACGCTGTAGGTTTGCAAGAAAAGGAGAATTAAACCTGAAAGTATATACTGTGAGAGTTTTTCTTTACTTAAAATATACATAATAAAGATAATATAAAATTGTATTAAGTAGGGAAGTGCGTGGCATCCAGAAGCAATTTTCACAACATTTATAGTTTTTGTCTTCATAATAGCAAAGAAGGATTTTATAGTTTTTCTGTAATAAGTTGTCCTTTAATGAAATAGTCACACTAGAATTTTCACTGTAAGAAATGGATAAAGGAGTCAGGGAGCACTCTTCTTTTGCATCCCCTCAGCTTTATTATTAGGATCTTCATTAAGAATTAGGGAAATTAATTTTTGTCTAGTACTGGTTAAATGACAGCTGAATGCTGAATAGCCATTCATCTATGAAATTTTTCACTGACCAGCTTCATGAAAATGCTACCTACCAAACCTCAGTTCTTTATTACTTTCACATAATGCTACCTACCAAACCTCAGTTCTTTATTACTTTCACATAGTGTCTCAATTGACTCACACACTTTCTTTAATTTTAACTTCAATTTTAATTTAATTTTGTTTTGTCCTGTTTTTAGTGACCAAGATGTACTCAGAAAACCTGTTTATTCTTTGTTTTTTTTTTCAAGTTTGCTTTCATGAGCTTGAACAAAAATATACTACAATTCAAGGCTTTTGCCCCTCCGCCCCTTTTCTAGCACTTTCTGTGTATATAGTAAAAGTGATGAATTTGTAGATACTCAAAATGCATTAGACATTTTTACTTCAACTTGTACTTTACTTAAGAGGCTATAGTAGCCATTCAGTCTGTAAATTCCTCAGGTCATCAGATGATACCATATGATACAGATGGTTTGTGGTTTGTTTGTTTCATTGCGTGTTTGGCAGTGTTGGATAAAAATGCTAAGATGACGTCATGTCACTGACAGCTTAAACTCTTGAGCTCTTCTAAGGTCAGGGAGTGTTTTTCTATGTGCAGTATGAAATATAACTGTGAATTTATTATAAATCATTGAGGTTCCCATAAATTTCCAAGTGCTTTGTACTCTGTCTGATCCTTGATTTGCCAGAGATGAGTCTCTCAGGCATAACTACTCTTTACGTTTAAAGAATTTCATGCCGGAGTAGATGGAAGTACCTCATGAATGATATATTGAGACACTTGTTAATGTAAAGAAGTTCTTAGGTCCCCTGAAACTCACATGGATGATAGCACACAGCTGTTTGTTTTGTAATAGACTCTCTTTAACCAAAGCATTAGTAGAGACTGTATTATATTCATGGGAAATTCCTACATCTATTTCTTCACTCTGAGGCTAAAGTGGCATGGGGTCTGACTTCTTGAATTTCTTATGAGCAGTGCAGAAAAGATTTCAGGAGAACCTCAGAGTTATTGGTTTCTTCTTATTTCATCATCTGGAAGGATGCATGAGAAAAAGCTAGAATTTGCTTTTAATCTAACTGTATACTTTTCTCAAATAAGACACAAAACAGAAGCTCAGACTCAGAAGCGTTAGAGTCTCTTGTGGAGCTCCCTCTGGAAAATTGCTGACAGGTACCCTGCTTTGAGGAAAATCATATCCAGAAAGTAGAATGCAGAAAGTAGATAGTTCTGTGTGGATGAAAGGATTCTTCCTTTCATCCTTCCTTCTTTCCTTTCCTCATGCCTTTTTTTGTCAACAATTAATATTGAATATTATTCCCTTAATAAGGATAAAAGAAGGACTGCAACACGTTTGGCTCAGGAGCCTCAGTATGTCCTTAAGCAACAGGACATATCCATACTGAAGGATTAGGCTAAGGGAGAATATTTGTAAGCATTTTTAAGAGCTAATTCACTTGACGAAAGATCATCATTGTTTCCTTCCAGAAGGGTATAACAACCATCTTCAATTAAAACTTCATGGTTTGTTATTTGTGCTTACAAAGATATTAAAGTAGAAAAGTTTGTCTACCATTACATCTGTTAGACAACCTTAAGTTGCTGTAATGGCATTGAAGAATTTTGGATCACTGCACTAAATTCTGTTAGCCTTCCTTTTAACAGGGAATTGAGACAGGATGTTCATTCTTCCCTTGGTAGTCTCTTGGTAGTAACAGGTGGATAAATTATTGCCTGAAAAAGCACTGTATAGACAGATAGGAAGGAGGCAAATAAAACCAGCAGTCTCAGATTAAAATACACGTTACTTACCATGAAACAAACCAAGACTACAGGCAGCTTGAAAGATGTTTATGTTCAGATTACAAATTTATAACTTGCTCTTTCCAGTATTCATGAGCACAGAGAATATTTGCCTTAGGCATGATATAGTAGCAAAGCCTTAAAACTGACAATAATTGCTTAACACTCTGAACAACATAATTACATATTTTTGAACATTTTAGCAATTGATTTAAGGATGTGTATATGCATTAAAAGAAGTAAGTATGATATGTTGAAGGAAAAAATACATATTCTTTCATCATTTTACATTTTAAAGCTATTTTGCCTCCAAACAAATCATATTGCTGCTTTAATTTTACATGCATATATATTTCACAAGTCCTATTGTTAGCGAGCTCCAAGCAATATGGGTTTAAAAGTTTAATCAATCTAAAAACCATAGTCCACTGATGTTCTACAGACCTGTTGGGCTCAGAGCTGTTATGAGAAGAAAATTTCTCTTTGCAGCCACTGAAAGTAAAATTAATTACTCTGAAGCCATTTCTTCTGAAGAACACTTGGGCAGACTTTATATGCAGATGCATACCTAAAGAACCTCTGTTGTTTCTCCTTCCTTCCTTCCTTCCTTCCTTCCTTCCTTCCTTCCTTCCTTCCTTCCTTCCTTCCTTCCTTCCTTCCTT
>JAVCKT010025438.1:17025-62695 GCA_032273925.1 Rhynchotus rufescens | reverse complement strand
AAATAAAATAAAATAAAATAAAATAAAATAAAATAAAATAAAATAAAATAAAATAAAATAAAATAAAATAAAATAGTAGCAACCCCAAAAAAGACTTGAGCGCCCGCAGACATAGTCCAGTAGCAGCCTATCCATCCTCATGTACTTCCTGCCTGGCCATGGCACTTAACTCAGCTAAAGCACCACCAGGAATATAAAATTCCCAGAAGCTGGTGGCAGACAGGCTGATGGACACGCAAATACATATATTCATATCTGCTGGGAAGAAGGAAATAAAAACAAAGCCACTGAATACTACAGGCTTGCACCGAAGCAATGAGAGAGAGATTTAAGACTTACCCTCCTCTCCGTGCTCCCTGTGAGAGAGGGGAAAAAAGGATGTTGAAAGGTAAATATTTGTCTGCTCCATATTACCACGAAGCTTGAAACCTTGTGTTGAAGTGACCTAACACACTCTTACTTAGAATCTATGTTGTATCTTCTTTCCCCCCTTCTCCCTTCCATTTGCTCTCGCCTGAGTAAAGTGACTGCTTTTCAGGGTTGTTTCCTAAATAATGTTTTGCAAAAGGGGCTTGTGCAGCCTCATGGCCTCCTCTCCTTCCTCTCTGTGATGCCCAGAGTCCTACAATTGCTCTACATCTCCTGTCCACCTCACCTAAGAAACTCTGGGCCTATATATACGAGAGAATAAGAGAATGGTGCCTTTCAGTTTTGTCATATTACCCCCTAGATTTCTTAAATCAGGCAGAAAACTGCTTCTGCACAGAGTGTTTTCTTCAGCCTCTTCTAGGTGTAGCGGCAGAGCCATCCAGGACGGGAGAAGTGCCCTCAAAGTGTGTGGAGGACCCAGAGATGGACAGGGCGGTGTTGGACCCTTCGACACCCTGAGCTGAGAAGCTCTCTCCACATCCTCCCTTGGGGGGCTTCAGGCCTGGCACCCAACGCCCAGGGCTCCCAGCCTTGTCCCCCTCATGGAAGCCCTCTCGACTGCATGGAGCTGAGCTGGAGAGACGAGCGTGCAGGCAGGTTCCTCTCTACTTACACTTCCTCGGTATCAGACATGTTGGCAGTGAGTTTCTAGATGAAAGATGAAAAGGGAGAGAAAAAAAAAGTGTTATTAGCAAGGGCGCCTTCTAAAAAATCCTAAGGCAGAAGCAGATGGTTGACATTTGAAGACAAAAAAAGCAAGGCATTCGATCTCCTACAGCAGCAGCCAATCCCCCACCAACACTGCCATTTTCGGAGCAAGACGGACCTTGGCCAGCCAGGTCAAATGAGAAGGAGAGGGGAAAGGAAAGAATCATCTGGAAAGATAAGCCCCATCAATTCAGCCCGCTAGCACGGATGGACTCAGGAGGTGAAAAGTTCAATCTGGACCTGGCTTTAAGTTACAAAGACACCCAAAGTTCACCACAACCAGAGCAGGCCAAGGTGTCCTCTCGCACCCGTTTGACATTTGCACGGTTCCAAGACCACAGATTTTTTTTTCCTTCTTTTTATTTTATTTTATTTTTTTTCCTAGTGAGAGGACACTCCACTCATTGGACTCTCCAAAGCATTAGTCAGAGTTAGTAAAATAACTGGAAAAAGTAGATATAACTACGAAGCTGTCAAATAGGTACCTTGGGGTAACAGTGTTTGGATTAAACAGCATCTTAATGAATGAGCAATAACCCAATTAGTCTGGGATGAAAACTGCCCAAATTCAGGATTAGACAGTCCTCATTAACATACCAGTCGCATTTATTGCCACAAATCCTTGCACCATATGGCAGAAACAAATTCATCAAAGCCATTTATTTTGCCTGCCCTTCTGTGCCATCTGAGTCACAGGCTAAGCACAAGCCAATGACCCCAGACAGTCAGAGAAGAGGGAACGCAGCCCTAAAAAAAATGTCAAGGGCTGGACATGGCAATCCTGCCAGTCTTTTCCAGGACCCAGATATGTCAGAGCCTCAGCTGGAGGAGGACACAGCAGATAACTGGGGAGCACTGTGTCATTTGCAGCACTGGGCTGAGTTTTGGTGCTGTGATTTGCTAGCAAGAGATGGTAGGAAAAAATTTGAACTGGCAAAGTATCGTCTTAGAGCTGCCAGTGTTGCTCTGCACATCGGAGTTTTATTATAGCAAGTGACTTTGAAAAGCACTAGCTGCCCCAAGGCAAGGAGCGAAGAGATGGGCAAGGGCCCCCTGAAACGCCCTTTGGATTGCCCATGGCTCTTAAATTAGTAAAGCAGGCTCCTCCTCGCCGGGAAACCCAAGCCGGGACTTTGGTGAGTTCATTACTCAGCTGATATATGAGAGACGTCTTGAAGGAGCAGGTGGGCTGATATGGGCTCGAAAGGAACAACTGCAGCTCGGCAGCTTTCTATTTCAGAGGAATACAGTAATCCCACGGGCTCCAACCCTGCCCTAGGAGCGTCCCGCTCTCCTTTCCCCAGCAGTGATCCTGGACACCACATGTAAACACCAAAAGGATTCAAAACCTCTGTATCCTAAGCAGCGATAAACATTTCTTTTTCTATTTCCTCATTCATTTTCCTCATTCTTTTCCCTTTTCCAGTGCCTCAAAGGTAGTGCCAGCAGTGGTAAGCGGCAGGAGATGGATCTCCTGCAGGAAATCATGTTCCCTCCATGCCCCGCCAGGTCTGCAGCTCTATCATCACCCCCATCTCTGGGGAAAAACAGAGGAAACCTGTGTCAGTGTGTCAAAAAAACAAGCAAGGCAGAATTTCTGACACCATGAGGCCCCCAACCCGGAGGGGTTTCTAGAAGCAAGGCTATAGAAAATAATGTAAGTACATTGGCAAAATTTGGGCAGAGACAGGCCAGAGTAGAGCAAAACAGCTGCAAAAATTCCACAGCTGGAATTTTTGACCAAGGGAGACAAAAAAATAATAATAAAAAAAGCAGACTTCTGCCTTGCAGGCTATCCCCGGGCCAAGCGTTGGGCCATTTGCTCGCTCTATCAGGACAACCCACATATCGGGCTATAGCTGGCTGCCACTGCCCCTGGTGCTCACTCTGAAAAGCGAAAAAGGTCTTGCCTAGAAAAGAACGAAGTGAATGTCCATGCTACAGCAGCCTAAATCCCAGCTGGTCCCAGCAGCCAAATGTGAACACCAAAGCAAAGCAAAGAGTATAGGCAAAGACCATAAAGGCCACTGGATAGCTCTGTGAGCAACAAAAAAAGGGCTCTGACTCTAGAACAGTGACCACGTAGGTAGCTGTCATCAAAGCAACAAGGAGAATGAAGCTGTATTTACGCCCAGAGGGCAATGAAAAAAGCAGTCCACAAAGAGCAATATTTTTTGCAGTCAGGATAAAGTTCACTGAAGTCAATGGAAAGACTCCAGCTGGCTCTGGATTACCCTTTGGTGGAAAGAACATTAGCCAGCAAATGCAGCCCATGATTAAGGCTGTTAGCGCCTTCAGGCTACAACTGCATTTTGGTTGCACAGTGGCAGAAAATGGGGCCTGCTCTCAACTGAGGTCTGAGGGGGTAATAAAAGCAATTAGATAATAACACCCACCACTTGCAAGGAAATCAAAACTGATTGGAAAGCTTTGCCAGTCAGAACCTCCTGCCTCCTCCTACCCTTCAAAGTGAAGGCTAAAGTTATATTCTGTATTTCAGTCAAGTATTTCAGTCAATTCAAACTTTTTTTTTTTTTTTTTTTTTTTTTTACACAATTTTATTTGCGTAAGTTCTTCAGACACAAATGCTTTTCCACTTGAAAATTAAGTTCTCAGGTACTCTCATACCCTTCCCGCTTCAATGGCATAGGATAGGAGTGCAGTGCACTAATTTTATTGTTTGCCTCTCTCAAAGAGGGAGGGTCAGCCTGAAAAGTAAATAACCATAACTCTTCAAATTCAAGAGGATGGGATAGTCTGCAACTGTGCCGAGGATATTATTGGCTCATCCCACTGCACACCGAGAACTCCGTGTCCTTTTCGCCCCAAAACTGTCCTGTTCTTGGCTTAAGGAGCGCAGTCATCACATCCCAAGAAGCATCTTAACAGCTGAGAATGCCTCCATCTGCCAGCTGAGAGGAGGAATTCGCCGCCCGCACCTCGGAGGCCATCCCTGGAAATAACCGGCCCGCCAGGCACGTCCCCCGGGGGCCAGGCACTGCCTGCCTTACAAGGGATGCGAGGTAGCAGGAGCCGCCGAAGGAGGGGACGAAGAAAGCGGATCTACCAAGGAGCACCCAGCTATGCATCCCCAGCAGGAGCAAACCTGACCCATCCAATTACATTTTATATGTATTTATTGAGCCTGCCTTCCTCCCTCCCCCAGCTTTCTCCCTTCATGTCTGAACCCTTCACTAATTTCAGATGAATTAACCATTAACCAGATGAATTAACGCTGAATTAACCATTGCCCCCTCTCCCTGACCCGCTGCACACACGCATGGCTTCCTCCTCACTTTTCTTATTTTTTAAGGAAAGAGAAATTTTCCACGACCGCACTCCTCTTTTACAGTTCTCACTATGGCTCCCATATCCAGCAGCTCTGGAAGCTGCAGAGACCTCCCTGAGGAGGACTGGTGCCAGCAGAACATTCCTCCAGCTCCAACCGTCCCTTTGTGCACTGACCGCACAACCGTTTGCCTCATGCCATTCCTGGGAATTTTCCTATGTGTTACCCATGCCTCCTTTGCCCTTAGAGAAGTCGCTTCCCTTGCGAGCCAAGCTTTAGAAGAGCCTCTACCCAGCCCCAGCCCTCATGCATTCCCTCAAGACTGGAGCATCTGGATTTCCACAGGTGACTTGAGCCTTGAGCACACCAAGCAAAGTCCCCAGCAAGCTAGGAAGGAAAAGAACCTTTTCCTTCCTGGCTTGCTCCTTCCCTCCAGCTGGAAGGAGGAAGCCTCCAGCCTTCTGGAGCCTGGACCCAGGCACCAGCAACCCTCCCTGATGCCCTCCCCTCTGGGACCCAGGCACTGGCAGCCCTCCCTGATGCCTTCCCATCTGAGGGCTCCCAACGCCCCTCGCGGAGCCCAGCTCACCTGGGAGGAGGAAGAGAAGGGCCGAGCTCCCTGCCAAAGGCGCCGGCTGAGGATCTGCGGGCGCCCCAAGGTGATGCCGCGCTCAAGTTATAGTGACATTCGATCGGCTGAAGGAGCCGATTGGCCCCGCCGGCCCCGAGGCGGGCAGGGAA
Organism: Rhynchotus rufescens; assembly: GCA_032273925.1. NCBI lineage: Eukaryota > Metazoa > Chordata > Aves > Tinamiformes > Tinamidae > Rhynchotus > Rhynchotus rufescens. Next base: position 57,528 of record JAVCKT010025438.1, on the reverse strand, counting down.
GGCAAGGCAAGGGAGAGCACATGGGCAGGGGGGAGAGGAGGAAGGGAAGGGAATAAAAGGTCACACCATGTATAGGAGCAGCTGGAGGAACCGCACAGATTGCGCTAAGATGGGAGGGACATGTTTGGAGAAAAAACTCCAAGGCTTGCCTTTCTATATTTACAGCTGCAGCCGGCAAGCAAAGTTTAAGGAGGGGTATCTGAGGCAAAGGCACGGGAGCCTCTTGGGCCACAAATGAAATGTGGGGCCTGCAGAGGTCCTTGGTGCGTAGTATCCACTTAAAGCATGGTCATGGCCTGCTGGCTTTGCAGACTCAGAGCGATTCCCCACCAATATCCCCTCCTCTCCAAGCCAGGCAGTGGCTCTTTCTGGGGGCACTGCAAGGAGCTCAGGGACCGGCTGCCCTTTGAAGCAATCAATGCTACAGGGTGCATGGGAAACCAGAAGCACGGTGTAGGCTCACACACGGGTAGATGCACCCACCGTCCTAAGGAGAATAGGGCACAACCATGTGCCCGGGTTTGAGAAGAACCATGGACAAGAAGCCACAGCGCAGCGGAAAGAGCAAGCGAGGTTACGGGACCACTTCTTCAACTCGCCGCCCCATCAGGGTCCTTAGCACACAACGAAAGCGTTACCTAAGCCAGGACCCCTCAGGGGAGCCCTGCAGTGGCCGCCAGCCCCTGGGCATGGAGGAAACGCTGCCAGTGGCCAAAGGGCCAGCGGAGGTTTTGCCGGCAGTTGCAGGGCTTTGCCGGTAGAGGTTTTCCGTGCCCCACGCAATCCTCGGGAGCGAGGTTTCCATTTCACTGAGGCTGGCGGAGCCGCTACGAGCCCCCCCTTCAGCTGCGTCTCCCCTTGGCAGGGATCCCCTGCAATGCAGAGCGTGTCCACCGGTGTGTCTGGCAGCTCCGGCACCCCCTTTCTCCCAGCCTGTAGGAGCAGAGAGAACCTTTAGGAGCTGCGGGGCAGGCGGTATTTTTGGCGCACACATCAGTTCCTGCCCACTCTTTCCCTGCCGTTTGCAGGGAAGGGTCCCAAACCAAAGATGTAGAGCCAAGCTTGGAGAGCCACGGAGCGCAGCGCTGCGACCTCCAGCCCTCGCTCAGCATCCACCAGGTAACGTGCGAGAGCTCAAACCTCTTTTGAAGCTTGTGCTCCCCAGCTGTCCCGCAGCTTGTCCCCACACCTCGCTGCTGCAAAGCCAGCTGTGGCCGCTGCTTTTAGTCACTGCGTGCAGGAGGATGGTGCACAGGAGCTTGCCTCTCTGCTCAGGGCCGCAGCAGGAGCTGGGTGCAGGAGCAGGGGGGGATCCCGCGCAGCTGAGGGGAGCCCACACTGGCCGGGGGATGCACTGCAGGAGCGGGCAGCACCGCATCAGAAGCACGAATGCAGCCCGTGCACTGCGTTTTCAGCATCGTTAAGCATTTCTGCTGCTTTGTCCGGATCATCCCTAGGAGGCGCTCCACCAGCGGGGCCCACTGCCAAGAGACACCCTCAGCGCGAGCCCCAAATGGGAGCAGGGCAGCGAGGCAGGGGAGGGGAAGCCCCCAGCTGCATCGCCTTTTATGTCAGCGGTGGGGCCCTCTTGGACACGGGCACCCAACCAGCCTCCTTTGCTCGCTTGCCTGTTATAGCCTGGCCCCGGCCTGACAGGGTGCCTTGACGCCAGCTCCCATGCAGAGCCCAGCAAAGGACAAAACGGGACAGTCCCCTCCTGCACCCGCCACTGAGGCCCACCCAGTGCACACAGAGGGAGAAGGCTGAGCAAGCTGGTTACAAGGAAAGGGCGAGCATGCGCGTGTGCACAGCGCTCGGGTTTATCAGAGGGCAGTTTTTAGCAGATGGCAAGTTGGTTGGCTCTGTTACTCCCAGCTGGCCTGTTTGCCTCCAGCCTGGGGGCAGAAGCAGAGTGAGCATCTTGTAGGACTGCAGAAGCCTTTGACTGGTCCTGCCTGTGCACCAGCCAGGAGGAAGCAAATACCACCCTAGACACTCCTGCATCGTTCCAGCTGTCCCCAACCAATATGGCAAACTTGATGTTGACATTGGCAATGTGAGGGACAGATAACCAGATGTTCCTACCTGCCACAGCTCTTGGCTTTGTACTGTATTGCTAGGATTCAGATATCCAGTCTCACCACCTTGCTTTGCACTGCGCAGCTCCATGGTCAGTCCCAGGGATGGAGCAGTATCCCAGGGATGGAGTTTGGTAAACTCCACAGGCTTGAATGGAAGACAGATTAAATATTGCATTCCTTTAATTCCCATGTACCTCCCTCTGTGCTCACCTCTGTTCCCACGCTGGACGTACTGGCCAAGTGCTCCATCTGGTCTATGCACCATCTTCGCTGTCTCCACCCTCTGCATGTGGTGTGTGCACTTGACAGGTCACCTGCCATCTTCAAGGGGTCTCCGTGCGGCCGGTGCGTTGGCTCCGTTGGGAATGTTCACATCATACTCTGTTGAGATTGTTCTTTGCCCCAGCATGGTCTGGTAACACATAACTGCAGGGATATCTGCATCATCCCTCTGAAAAATACCTTATTCAATCCAGATCTGTTACCATCTGGTTCACAACTGTAGCACAACTGAGGCTTCTTTCCACTGCCCATTTTATGCTTTGCCCTTTCTTCCCTCTGTAGCTTTCTTCAGCTTCAGCACATAATTGTAATTCTCTCCAATATTTGCTTCGAGCCTTAGCCGTTTGCTCCAGGCTTCCTACACATCCCATATGTCTATTCCTTACTTCATCTTCTCATGTTGTACGCCAGTTTCATCCACAACCTGCAACATTTTCTGCCAGTTTTGTCTGTGTTTATGGCAGCTTCTCCTGCTCTAGGATGTGTTTTGTGGTGTCTTGGTACCCTCTCTTCTCCTTGCGTGAGCAGCTCCCTTTGTGCTGAGCTGCCCGTGACACGTCCACATCAGCCCTGAGACAGGGCAACCAGGCACCAACACTTTGTGTTCCCTCCTTATCGCACATGCCAAGCAAAAGAAAGATGATAGTTTGTGGGTTGTCACAGTCTCAGGAGCTACAGGTTTTTATTAGGTTGACAGTGGAGCAAGGACCTGTCTTGGGAGAACCCCTCGTGTAGCAATCTATCAAGGAGAGAGCACTAAGACCAAACAGAAGCATCAACATACATGAACAAGTGACTCAAACTCGAAGTCCCTTTGTGTGCTGATATCAAACCAGAGGCCTGTTATGCTTTTTCAGTAAAAACATGTTCACCAGGCAGAAGAAAAACAAAACTAAAGTTCTCCTTTGAAGGGGAGCTACAGCCTGGGACAGAGACCTGGAGAAATTACCTCTAGGAAGCCAACCCAAGTATCACCTTTCTGTCCAGTAGATACGAGCACCCAGTCTGTTTTTTTGGGGGGGGACAGTCTCCAAGGACTGTAGCACACAGCAGGCTTGCTGTGTAGAGCTATAATCAGCCTTCTTGTGTTTTCTGGCTGCTGAGTGACCCATCAAAGCAGTCCAGTGAGCTCAGGGAGAAGTCAGAGCAGTCTGAAGAGCAGTTCCCCAGAGATGGGCACGTGGTTGCCCGGAAAATTTTACACATTGTGGAAAGATGCTCACCTCTGCCCCGCAGCCGGGTGCTCGTCTCTGGGTTTTATATCACACTGCTATGTGCTCACTGTGCACAAGAATCAGGGCCAGGATTTCCATGGGTCGCTGGGTTGCACGGTTGGATGCTCAGCCAGTTAGCTAGAAAATCACTGCAAAAGCACATTAAAAAAAGAATCTCTGTACAGCCCTGGAATCCTAGCAGTGTGGAGATTCATATTCATTAAAGGCTACAGAGTGTTTTACTTACAAACAGCTACATCCTGTATAAAACAAGTTCTTTTTTTAAACAGTCCAGTATCACATAAGCAAGATTAACTTCCAAAATGAAACGACACCTCTCAGTTATTCACTGAGCACTCAGCCTGAGCAAACCAATGCAATGCTGCAGCACTCCTGCTTTACTGGGAGTCACCAGGACCAGGGGACCTCTTGAGGTCCTGCCTCACCCCAAATTATCCTGTGATTCTGCACATGCATCTTTGTGCTACAGCTGCGAAGCTCTTTTCAATGAATCAGTCTTCTCTGAAAACCTGCTCGCTATCCAAAATGAAACTGTTTGCAAGGAAAGGGTGCTTTCCACAGGTTGCTCCATGGCTTGCCGTCTCGACATTTATTCCCCTACTGCCCTTTCCAGGCCTATGCTTTCAAAACAAAAGGGTTTTTTTTAATTATTTTTTCTTTTGCACGATAAGGCTATTCTGGTTTTGGCATGTCCGCCCACTTATGCAAACAGTACTGAAACAAAACGCCTAGAAGTTATCCACAAAAATGCTGATAAAGCTGATTGGGGAAAGAGTAAGATGTTTGTTTTACTGGTATGTGACACTCTCAATTTTAAACTTATCCTGATTGAAGACAGGAGAAAGTGGGAATTACAAAAATAATAGGGGAGAAAAAACAAACTCTTAACCAGCCGCCTTCCTTTCTTCTCTTCATCCCACCCCAGGGAAAGGGCTTCTGCAGCAGGCTTTGATCGGCAGTTCAAGGTTAAAGCGAGTGTCCTACGCTCACTCTTTCCAATTTAATTGAAGCAGCAGTGAATAGAAAGGCAGACTAGACAGCAACTAAATATAAGTACCTGCAGAGGCAGGAAGGAGAGAATATACATAATCAATTATTCTGTGCTCCTGGATAAAAATACAGTGACCGGTTGTATGCAGCTGGTCTGACAGAGATCAAAGTAGCCCTAAACTTTAATATCTATTGATCTCTTCCAAGTGCAGGGAGGATGATGTCATTTTATTAGTGACAATGGGATTTGGAGAAACGCAAAGCGCAGCTCGCAAAGAGCGTGAGCAAAGAGCACATTCCCCCTCGCTCCTCTCTGTTGGCAATGGGGCTCTGGGTTGTTTTGGTCCTTTTCTGCAGGACAGGTTGTGCAGAGCAAAAGTGAAGGTGATGGCAAAGTTGAAGGTGAGGATCTGACCAGCAGCTCCTAAGAGCTCTTAGATACCTCTGTTTGCCTGACCCTTGAGACTGTAGCACTCAGGAAAACACAAGGATGAGGACTGCAGCAGCAGAGCTGAAGAGTTCAGAACGGACAGTGTTCATGCAGAAACAGAGTATTTTATAAGACAGGGTGAATAAATATTTGCCGAGGTTCTGGTTCACCAATCTGAATCTTGGAGGATGCTTGGGGAACCTCAGAGTGCCCGATGCCTTCCCCTGACAGCCACTCCACAACATATTGCAGATCCAGGAGCACAAAAGTGAGAATGAAAGGGGAAACCTGGCAAGAGGTTAACTGGCCAAATCACCTACACAAACCTCCATCCGTCTTCCTTGTGCCTCCGTTCTCCCTCCTGCACCTGGAAGCAGAGATTTGAATAACTCCTCTATGGAAGACTCTTCTCCTGCATGAAACTCACTCCCAGGGAGAAATTTCCCCCATCGTGCAGCCCTCCTAGCATGTAAGAGCAGATTCTGTGCGTCAGCATAAGAAATAGTCACTTACTCTGCACTAGAAGCAAGTATAAAGCCACCTTATGCATCATTCATGCCACGCACCATGGGAATATACTGATGAGGCTGCTTTCGTTTCAGCAGCAATAGTGACTGACATTCAGGTGGAAGGTGGCCCAGGGCATTTTACACCTCTCTTGAATTTGTCTAATTCATAACAATCTTCTCTAAGCTTTCTATAGGGTTGACTCTGGCCATCATTGTCTCGTGGCCTCCTCTCCAGCAAGGTTTTCAGCATTAGAGATACACAATATAGCCAGGGTTCCTACCAACAGTCACAGTTTTAAGATGTTGCAGGAGAGGATAGAGGAGGGGAAAAAAATAAAAGTAAAAAGCATGGAGAAATAGATGCATTAAGGAATTGGTAAAGGATTGTGAACCTACCCCAAATCCTTCCATTGGTCCTCACAGCTGCAGCCACTTGTGTGTCCCATAGGTGTGAGCTCAGCATTCACCAAGGAGGCAGAGGAGAAGTTGTTGAACAGAGAGCTGATGTCAGGCAGGGGAAAAGCCCAGTTCAACTACACCTTCCACAGAGCTGCGTGCTACATAGACCAGTTGCTATTGAGCTGGAATGGCAATTCAGGGCCGGTCTCTCTGCCATTTCTCAGTGTCTTTGCAACTGAAAGGAGCTGGAAAGCTACTGGAGCTTGGCTGGTTGCCTCCCGGTGAAACCATCCACCAACACAGCTTTGCTACCCATCTCCTTCCTCTCCCCCTGCTTTGGGGGATCACAGCCAGATGCTGCCATGTTCCAGTAGCTCCACATGGTTCTCAAAGAGTCCAGGCAGCTGAAAAAGCGGACTAGCTTCTGCATGGGTGACACAAGGACAACACGGCAATGGTATCTCCACCAGTTGCCTGCAGCACAACCCTGAACCGAGTTTGCAGCTAGAAAGGAGTCAAGATTGTTGTTCACTTTCAGGACTTCTCCAATGGAAAGGGAAAATCATAGGTGATACATCATCGGAGCAAAAAGAAAGTGCAATATATAAGTGCAACCAGATAGATTTTTAAAAATAAACATCAATATTACTGCTAGGCTACAGAGTCATATGGATGTGCAACTGAGGAGCATCTCCTGCAATAGCCATTGTCACTCCCAGATATATTTTGTCTCTCCCAGACTGTGTTATGTGAGCTACAGAATACATAAAAGGACTAGTTTAGCACGACAAAAATCAAGTAAAACTTAGAGTTTTCTTTTCTAAGCTCTTGACAGAATCAAAAAAATATCAGGAGAGGAGGAGGACAGGACCTCCTTGAAGGACCAAATGCTGGCATTTGATCACATTAGGTGGTGTTCCTTTTTCAAACATGTGACAATGTGGAGGCCTGGGACCAGGTAATCTCCAGCATCTCAGTTTTGGTGGGAAAATAAAGACAATCCCACACCTATTCTATAATGAAAAAACTGTTTAGGATATTAGAGCAAAAAACCTTGACTCTGAGGTTGTTCCAGCTACATCAGGATATTCGGCCTCTCCAGGCTGGAGATGAGCACAGGAATGGTGAAAGGGCACGGATCTGCCAACCTTGGGCAACATAGCCTGGTCAGAACAGACTGTCACTGACCAACAAGCACCTAAGCCTTTGTGCAAAAGAGTCTGATTCCAAAGCCACTTTTAATGAATGTTCCCAGCCAAGAATACCCTTGCGTTCACTGCTGCTCTGATAATTAGTGTCAGGAGTCAGGTCAGGACACCAATGAACACGCTTTACTCCTTTGATCCAAGGCAGAGAGACTACAAGTCAGATTTGGCATACATCAGTGCATAGGATGAATGAGCAACAAAGCTTAGATGATGGATAGCATTGGATAAAGGGAAGGAATTAACGTTCAGACTTCCCTTCCTGGCACAGTTCACCAGCACTATCGCACTTCAAACCCAGGTGGAACAGACCACGCTGAACGTAGATCTAAAGGAGACTCCTGAAGAAATTGTCCTTGTGCAGCCCCCACCTACCCATGAGCATGTTTAACCTGCCAGCTGCTTTGACAGTCACATTAAAAAAAACCTCCTGAAAAGCTGAAAAAAAGCAAAGCCCAAACTCAGGGAGGCAGGGAAGAAAATCACAGCTGGAAAAGAGGAGATGAAAAGCCCAGGCCCAGCGGGTGGCAGATCACTGGACAAACCTGGGGCAGCTCCCATCTGCAGGCAGGCAAAAGGCTGCTCCGGGCCGGCCCCAGGAGCAAGCTGCTTTCCTCAGGACCAAGCCATTTGCTGGAGATGTTATGGAACTTCTGGGGAATTTAATTGATAAGAGGGACAGGGAAGCTGCCCAGATCATTGCAATATAAAAAGGCAGAGGACGATACAGGCCGCCTGCCCTGCTGTCCTGCCTTTGCCTTTTTGCTCTGCTTCACCATGGCCCCTGGCTCTCCTTGACATGAAAGCCACACTAATTAGCCACCAGCTAATCCCAACACTCTCAGCCCCAACCTTCGAGCAAAACAGGAATCGAGCTGCTCACAAACACCCAACGCAAAACCACCCCCCAAATCAATACACCCCGAATTCCCTCTCTCTGCTCACAGTGCAGCGTTTTCCGTGCTCCAGGACACTGGTCAGACCAGACCTTGCACCTTGAGCACAGCCCATCCTGCACGAGGAACAAGCAGGGATACAGTCGGAAGTGTAGCTCTTCCACACCAGAGGTGGGAATGGTCACAGCACAGACTCAAAAGCACACTTTGCAATCCTAAATTTTGCAAAGCAGCAACGCTGTCCAGTAAACTTGATCAGCCTCCAACTGGCTTCACTGCCAGGGGCAGCTCTGCTAGAATCTCTCTCCTGGTTACAGATCATCATCGTCTGCCCTTCACCTTGCCAGGAGTTTAGATGCCAAACCCTGCAAAGTCAAATCTGGGAACATGCAATGGTGTTACTCGACAGCCCATCCTCACACTAGTTTTAGCTGGTGGAACTTTTCATGCTTTCAGAATTAAGCCGCTTTACTTATTTCTTTTCGAGAAACCTCTTGTACTCATCGGCTACTGTAACTAGTTGTTTGTCCATATCATGTTTTGAACTTACCTGCAGGGCTCTAAAATCACATGAACCTGAAATGGTCTTGAAGGAAGGATGACCTGTTAATTCTGTAAACTGAACCAATTAACTCGATGCACCCAACATGCAAATGATTGCAGATGGAAACAAGTTACACATCAGTAAGTACTACATTTCATCTTTCTTTAGCTAATAGTGCTTCCTGATTTTTGCTCTAGACTGATGCTCCATCATTCAGTGATTTGCTTCAGGGCATGCTCCATTTGTTTTAGCCAGCTTCCTTGGCTACAGTGCAGGCTATATTTCCATTGCTCCTGATGGATGGCAAATATACGGATAATTCACCTATAATAAAACCTTCAGAACAGCCTAAGGACACTGCACTGAAAGATGCTGCAAGTTACAGAGGACAGAGAGTAGCCCTGAGAACAACTCCTGGTCTAGGATAGACCCCTTTCAACACCAAGCTGAAAGGGGTTAGGCTGTTTAGCAGAATCAGAGAGGGCTGTTTAGTCCAACCTGGGAAGCTCACAAGAGAAAAAGCCAGAGGTTAGAAGCAGAAGTCAAAGCAGCTCAGAGTGGCACCAGGATGCACAAGTCAGTGCGACAGAGTTTGTTACCTGTGGGATTCAAATAGGCTCTCCAGGAGCCGGACTTCTTAGACCTAGGTCTTTCTGAAGATGAAGGAAGAGATGGGACAGTTCTAGACATACCCACGGTCTGGGCTTCTTTTCCCTCCAATAAAACCACCCTAGGCTGCAAAACCTGACAAGAAGCAGACACTGGAGTTATCAGTGATTAATAGCACTGCTGTGGTTTGTCTGCAGCATGAAACTCCAGGGAATAGCTGGGCAAGTGATAGTCATAATAGAGTCCAGCTTTTACAAGCTTTCTAAAATATCTATTGGATTTGGGGGATTTGAAGTGAATGTTGCTGTGCACTCTGGCATTATTTGTAACTGTTCAAACACCCAGCATAAAGCAACAAGGGCCTTCATTGTATATTTTAGGCATGTATATATAAATACATACACTTTTAAGTGAAAAAAAAGAGTGCATATCTTTAGCATTGGTAAACCACTATCATGTAGATTTATTATGAAGAGATTAAGTGCTTTTCTGAAATTTATAATTAAATTAAGTTGTTCGGTTACACACAACCCCGTCATGGATCTGAACAAAATAAAATTTAAAAAAAAAATCACACAGAAATAGCTTATAGTCTGTCTTGCATCACTGTCAGGGTCCTCAGAGAGTCCCTCCTTTCTTAAGGAAGTGCTAACTTTCATTACATACTTTGTCACTCTGAGATCTAGTCTTCATCTGTTATATAAAGAAAGAAAAAACACAACGTAGTGTTAGGAAAAACGTGTTAAACTGGCGAGAGAGCTCAACATACCAACGCAGAGAGGTGCTCAGCAGCTGCCGCCTCATTATTTATAGGCATCTCCTTCTTGGCACTTGCTTATTTTCCCTCTCCACGGAGGTGGTGGTGGGAGAGGCCGAGCTGACATCCAGGCCCAGGTGTTGCAGAGCCTGACCTTTCCCTGCCCAGGGCAAGGGCTGCATTGCAAGGAAGAGCCCTGTGGAAACTTTAGACCCTGGTGCTCCCCGCTCAGCTGCAGGCCCAGGGCAGACCTGCGAGCAAGCACGGAACAGAGCTGCTGGTTAGCCAGCCCATACCCCCAAGGAGAGACAAAACGGGACGTACAGTTATTTCATATGTGGAAACAGAACCAGATGAAGTCTAGCCCCCCAGCCTTGAGGTAAAACAAGTGCTATAAAGGAAAAAAAAGCTACTAAAACCATGCTTTTTGACCTAAGTTTTCTCCAGTTTTAAGTAATGCTCTTTCTGCTGCATTTTTCAATTCCATCTCTCAGAAGTTGTTGTAGAATCATACATTAAAGCTCTCGGGGAAAATACTACTACTAAGAAAGCAGCCCTAATACCTGCTACAGAAATACAAGTAGCCACAATTTAATTGTGATTATAGCACGCAGGTCTTCGTTTAGGAGTGGATGCCGTGCGAAAGGACATTCCCTGTCAGCAAACAGGGAAGAAAGAAACCAGGGGGAAGCAATATCTCACTCAAAAAGCCATCCTAGTTTTTATTCACAGAAATGACACTCTTCCACCAGGCTTTGGGGTAACCACAACCCCATGAGCAAGGCTCTCTTAGTACCTCAGTTTGCCCTTCTTACACCCAAAATGCAGCAGACCCAGAGGGAGATGGAGCCAAGGTCTCAGCAGGAGAGCAACACAGATACCAGTGCTGAGAAAAACACTTGTGAAATCACTTGATACTGAAAAACAAAGACTAAAACAGACAAAAAAGCACATGCACAAACAAAAGAAGCAAGAATGCCAGGCAGCTAAAGCATAAGCCAGGCCAGCAAACACCAGGGAGAGGCACAGCCTGTGCTTCACCCACACGAGAAGGTGACTCACCAAGCAATGCAACCTGCTGCAATGCTCTGCACTTACCATCGAGGAGGAATAGGAACCTGCCTCCCCTTTACTGCCAAAATGACCCTCCAAGAGGTGGACCATGGAGACCCTTCTTTGGGGGTTCTTCACCACCGCAGTAAGCCTGCTGCCACTCTCCCCACCACACTGCCACCAGCTGCATGCACTTACCACATTACTTTGGGAGGAGAAATAGCACATTGTAAAGTTAATTTAATTGCAGAAAAGTTTCCTCTAGCAGATCCAGGTACCTCATAAAAATCTACACACAGCTGCTTCAAGCCACTTTGCCTCTGGTTTCCCACCACTGCTGGAGAGCTCTGGCTTTTCCAGAGCACTTCCTTGCAATCTGCTCACTTCTTTCCTGTGGCCAGAACCTGGATTACTGCAGTTGTTTCTGTTGAAACCACATCTAGCTCCACATAGACTTTAAATGAGGTAAATACACCCTGTAAATTAACTCTGCTTAGAGCACAACTTTTACACAAGCAGCCTTCTCGTCCTCTTCCACACTAGCCAGACTGGCAGGGCACAGCAACAGAAGGAGTTTCTGGCCATTCTTCCTGCGAGCCAACTGCAGGACAGAAGAGAAATTAATAGGGAAGCCCCAAGCAGTGGGTACACCAGCAGCACACATGGTTCCAAAGAGCTGTTTTTCCTTCAGCCAGGATGCTTTCTACCTCACACTGCTACCACTCTGGCCTCATTTCAAAGCCCCAGCTTGGAAGAGAAACGCTTGAGAAAGGCAAGATGTTTCCACACTCCTCACTGCTCTCTGAAAAAGCACAAATTCATTGAATTCCTCAGTTCAAGAGCTAAAGCAGAAGGCAAAGAGGGTGAGGGTATCAAATAAGCAAAAAGACAACAGCAATAGATCTTTGTCATTTAGAAAGATCAAAGGCGATAGCTGAGAGCTGCTAGAGAGAATCAGCAGCTTTCTGCTTTCTAACCATCTTGAAAAATGCATGTCAGGAACAGCCCAACCTAGATGCCATCTCCACACAAAACAAGAGCTGTTACATGAAAGATCATCTTCCTAAAAGGTCAGGCAGGTTTTCTGGGGTTCCAGAGATGCTGGTTAGTTCATTAGAGTTTTGAGTTCCTGCGGAGACACCTCTCTTGACCTCCTCTCAGATGTAAAATCAGACTATAAAGAATTTTTATAGCTGACAGTTTCAATGATTTTGGTTGAAGCCAGACTCTATCCATTCGTCAGCAGCTCAGCTAAGCCTCCTGCTTCTTTTTATCTGATCACTTTTTAGATAGAGCCTTCCGCACACCGTTCTAAATCTTGCCTAAGCCCTGATATTTCCCATCTTATTGGGATTTTCCCTAGTAACAATGGGAAAAGCAGCAAGTAGCCAGGAATCCTCCCCCACAGAGGAGTGTCCCCATCGACATACATCAAGCTCCTTTTCCTCCTGTCGTTCAGTCTGAGTTTCTTCTGCAGCTTTCGACTCAAAGAGAGTTTCAATGTCTGGAAAACCAGCCTTGCTGTAGGAATTTCTACGTTAACAAAAACCTCAGAGTTGTCATTGTTACAACATCTTCCTCAAATTTTATTAAACGCTTACAAAAAAATTTATCCAGGACACACAGTAAGTTTAAGCAAAAAAGCAAACCGATGCAGGGAGAGAGAGAAGCTGCCCTCCTAGCAGGAGGAGCAAGCTGCAAATTTATGTTGACAGCCTTCATGGGAAGAGGGCATGAACAGATTTTAAACAGGAGATCAGGAATGTGCTAACAACATGAAGTGTAAAGACTTGAGAGATCAGGAAGAGCCCCAGGAGCTGTTTTACAGAACTGGGCCTAGAAAGCCTGGAAATCAGCATGCCCTTCCCCATGGGTGGTTTCCTCCCCATCACAGCGAGCCCTGGCCACCCCCTGGGAGGCACTGAAATAGCTGTCCAAGTGAAAAGGTTCCAGCATAAGGGAATTCCGGTCATTTCCCAGATATCCAGTCCTTCTCCAGGAGCTTGATTTGCAGGTTATCAGTACACCTGCCTTTGACATGCAGAAATAAGTGTTTTAGTTCCTCACAGCAGAGCCCAGGTCAGAGGAAAAGCCAATTCCTTCCCAAGGAAGGGAGAAGATGCCAGTAATGGACACCCCACACCTGGAGGAAGCCACAGTCCTGCATCCCTGTTTAGCAGGGAAAGGAAGGCAGCAGCTCTCTGAAGCTCAGCATCTATGGCCACACTTGAGGTGAAAGAGTGGCAGGAATACTTTTGGCATGGGTACTCAGCTGTGATTAAAATGGTGATCTGAAGACTGAAGAAAACAGGGCTTGGTTAAACACAGTTTGGCCTTAACGCAGAAACAGAGAGACCAGTAGATGACATCCCTTAGCACAGATGTTGCCAAAGGAAAGACTATGCTGTAAACAGGAGGAAACAGACCACAGCTGGCACTAGTGGTGATGACAACAGATCCTCACAGGTTCCTGACGTTCAGGATCTGCCCATTGCCCTCTCCTCAAACAGGCTCCTTGGCAACTATTCAGCTTTCTCTCTCCCACCACTGAGCCATCAAGAATCACAAGATTAGAAATTCTTCATTCTGTAGCAAAATACCTGCCAGTTGGGCAGGCCAGTAGCTTCTTCTCTTCAAGCTCTTGATAAAGAGAGGGAGCAGAGCCACAGCCTCCCACCTCCATAGCAGAGGCAGATTAAAAAAAAAAAAAAAAAAAAAAAAAAAAAAAGGCCAGAGTCACTTAGAAGGTTAAAACGGGGATCATTTCCACCAGCTGATTTCGTCTTTCACCTGACTGGAGGCAGTGCAGGTGTCACTCACACCCAGAGAGGACAGTTGAGCTGTACTGAACCAGACTGACTTCAGGCAAGAGAAGAAAAATATCCTTTAAGTGTCTTCCTTGGAGCAGAGGAAACATTGGCAGTGAGGGTTGCATCGAGCCAGGACCAAGCTCAGCTGTAAGACAAGAAAAAGACAAGGTTATTACATACTGTTTGCTTTGCCATGAGCAATATCTGTGCTATAGAGATTCTACATCATGCCCGAGCAATTAAAGAAGTTTTCTCCAAATCCATTGTCACAAGAACTATGTGAATCCCTCCTCTCCACTGCCCATGACATCTCTACGATGGTGAGCAGCAAAAATGAGCAACATGGCCCCCATAACAGAGCAGGAGCCAAGCGTGCAAAGAGATGGTGGCTCCTTGAAAACCCCACTCTCGGCACCCCACAGTGCTCACACCAGCTCGGCACCCGAGCAGCCTCCAGCTCTTCTCCAGCAGAGGTCACGGCTGCCCCGGCAGCAGGCAGGACGTGCTCCAGCTCAGCCTCCTCATCCCACAGAGGCAATCCGCGAGCTTCCTTCCAAGCCCGGGAGTCACTAAAGCATCGAGCACGCTCCTCCAGCCCCAGCAAACACAGCTCTCTGTTTGGGACCATCTGCGGCAGTATCGGGTTCCTGCAGCTCTTGATCTCCTCTCTGTGGAACAGCTGGTACCGCGGAGGGGCTCCAGCACACAAATTGCTTTTCCATTGGATAATAAATGACTCTGCCATGCTGATGCTCTCCCTGCCATTCTCAATTTGGAGCCAATTGCAATTCAAGAAGAGCCCAGCAGAACAGTTGGGATCCAAGAGTGGGTGACTTCCTTGCACCCACAGGCACATAAACAGCAGAAGGGAAACTTAACCCTTTAAAGCCTTTTAATTCAGCTTCTACCTCCATTTTCCTCCAATTTATCACAAACCAAGAAAAAAATGCTTTTCAATATGTTTTTTTCTTTCACGCCAGGTTTTCAGCCCTGGCCCTCCTGCCAGCAGTGACATGTTTCTGCCTTTCCCGTTGCCTTTGCTTCATTATGCAGCAAAGACAGCATCACCTGCTTCAGAAACTATCCCAAGCACACAGAATACCTATGGAGACTTAAACAAAACCAAACACAACAAGGAAACACAAATAAATTAAGGGTGGTTTCCTTTTGCAAAGCCTACAGGTTTCATCCACCACAGCTGTCCCTCAAACACACAGGCTCCAGCACCTAAGCCACATGCTGGCAACTCAGCACCCATTGCAATTTTGCTTGCTTGTTTTTAAGGCCCACAGAATGGCAGGTTTCAAGCCAGGTGGGGAGCTTACATAGTACCAAGGCTTACTTTAAGAGCACATACTGTCAGGAGAGACTATAAATCTTCAAGTCATCGAGTCATAAGCCAACCTTTCATTTTGGGAATAGAGAGAAAGTTTTCCTGATGCAGCTGGATTATATTCCAAGCCTCTCATGGTCAGATCCTCTGCCCTCCTCAAAGGCACCCGATGCAGCAGCAATTTCCAAACAAGATCCTGCTCCAGCCCACCTAGGAAGCTGCATTTTCAGGGTGCCACAATTTGTAGGGAAAGAAAAGCCCTCCAAGAGGGGATCAGTAGTTGGGAAGTGCATTCCCCTGCCTCTTTCACATTCCCAGCACAACAAGCCTGAGTGGCCCATCTGCACTGCTAGACTACAGCTCATCTTGTAATACAGACAGTCTGTGAACTCTCATCAAAACGCTGGAATGTTTCTTATTTATAGTTGAAATAAAGCAATCAGTAGGTTTCAGTGTATCATTACTAGGTACTATCCAGACCTTAGCCACCACGTTCTGCTCATAAGAGCTCATTAAGGGCAGGAATGACCGAGTTTTCCCATCTTTCCTCCTCAGCAAGGCTGGGAATCCCCAAAGCTTAACACAGTTCTTGCAACACGGAGCTGAAAGTGCTCACACGTCCTTTCAGAAGGAGCACATCAGCAGCAGAAGAACCCCAAGCAGATACAAGACCTGCAGCCTGTTTCTGTTCCACTGAAGACAGGGTCTTACAGGGAGGACACTGGCAATGCTCTCCAAGGGAAACAGGAAACTAGGTTTTATCTTAAGGGCTGATAAGTGCAGGAGGAGGTGGCTGTAGTGCTGCATGCAGCAAGGAAACACCAGTGAGAGCTAGTCACTGTTGTGACAAAGCACTTTCTCACCAGATAAATTCAGCTCTCGAGTACTGCATTTCACAGGGGTGTCTTTCTGCCAGCCGAAATCAATCAAGGCTGGTATTGACTTTAAGTGACATATGCAGTTTATGGCTGTTCTGTTGTATATAGCATTTTATCAGAGCATTAATAACTAGAAATTGGAAAGCCAGGAAATATTCCTGATTTATGCCTCTGGAGAATGTTTCAAAGCTTCAAAATTTCAGATCTGCTCCGTTTCTCCTGACATTTTGTTCCAAACCCTGTTAGAACTTGCCAAGACATGGATGTCTGGGGTCCCAAGGAGCTAAGTGTATTTCTTGCTAGGGCCAGGAGCAGGACTCCAGGTGTGGCATACAGACTTCTCCAAGGGCATTTCTAGTCCTGCCCTGTCACCTGCAAGACTAACAGGGGCTGACGAGCGAGGACAAGAAAACCATGTTTGATGCTCTTCTCGCACTAACTCCATAGTTAGAGTTTTTGGTAACGAGAGAGAAGAGAAGGCTTCATATAAGAATATTTAGAAATCATCACAAGGTCTAGTACTCTAAGAGGCAGGTGCAGGACCAAGCCCATATCAATCTTAAGCATTCTGTTTTATTTCAGGAGATGACAATGCTGATAACTGCACCATCCTCTGGGCAACCTGCGCCCGTTCGCCCCCAGATGTCTCCCCCTCCCACCCTCCCAAAGCCGGGGAAGGACAACCTACGACTCCAGAAACTCCTGAAGAAAGCAGCCAAGAAGAACGCCGTGCTAGCTTCGGAGCAAGCCAAGGCCTTTCGGTCCAGCCTCTCCCCTGTGAACGAGGCTGGCTCTGACCTGGAGCGCAATGGCAGCGCTGCCGCAGCACAGACCCCCAGGGCGGCAACAGGCCCTTCCACGAGCCTCCCATACCGCTTCCCCATCCAGCCCGTCACCCACCGCAATCCCTCCCCTCTGCGGAAGAGCAAGCCGTTCACGCTGACCGTCACCGAGCAGAGGCGCATTGCTGAGCACCTCAGGCTCACCACCCCGGCAGAGCAAAAGCCAGCTGAGACCCTGCAGCAACCTGAAGGCACCGGCGCCCAGCTTCCCTCTCCACGGGACTCGTCTATATTCATTTTCCCCCAGCTTCCTTCTTCCACCGCAGCCAGTACAGAAAGAGCACCAGAGGTTACCTATGTGACCAAGGTGCATACATACTTCCACAGTGTCAAGGCACCCAAGACTAAGGCATCCACATCAAACCAGACCCAAGCAGCCTGCCGCAGTGAGGACAAGAGACCTTCTCCTGCACCCGAAACAAGTCACTCTGAACCTTCTCCACCAGGAGAGACACCTGCCCCACTCGATGACAGCAAGACCATGGTTTCCCCCGCCGCCCCGGAGCCACCTGCAAAGGTAGAACCTCCTAGTCAAGCTCCCAGGCCTGCACCACATGAAGAGTCTGTCAGAGGTCCTCACCCCAAGTCCAGCACCTCTGATGCCCTCTCCAGTGAGGCAACAACCCTTGAAAGCAGCACCAAAATGTCTGGATCAGAGAGAGCATCCGAGTCACCAAAGCAGCACAGTGAGACCCCATCATCCAGTGCTACTTGGAGGCAAGTACCTATAGAGGCAGCCACCCCAACACAAGTCCACACTACAGGGGCTACTCCCACAGAAACAAATGGAGAACATGCCATCCCCCCTCAGCTGACCCCCAGCACATCAAACACCAGTCCATCCCTCAAAGCTGAGCCAACACCGCTGTCAGCAGAAGACACACAACCTCATGGAGCCAGCGTTAGTGGCTGGTACCGCCTCAGGAAGCACTTGATGGTACAGCCAGAGGCACCCAGCTTCCCAGAGCCAGAGCCAGGCAAGCAAGGGCAGGAGGGCACAACCCACAGGAAAGACATCTCTCAAACAACCATCAGTCAAGACAGCCAGCTGGTTAGATCAAGGGCCACCAGGATGTGGGATGCTGTTTTATACCAAATGACGGTCAGGAAGAAGCAGCAAGCAGAAGAAAAAAGAGTGCGGAAAGAAGAAGGCTTCTCTTTCCCTCGCCGCTTACCCATCCTTCTACATAAGCCACGCTTTGACGCCCGCAAGCTGAAGGAGCTGGCTGCCAAACCCATGACGAAGATCATCACCATGTTTGAGGTAGGCCGGTATGGACCTAGAGTGACCGAGGAGCGCACCAGGAGCTTTAACCGAATGGCATCAGGATGGTAAATCAACTGAAGCCAAGCCGCCCCACCAGGCCCACATCTCGGGAGGTTCCTACTGGACACCAAGCAAGAAGACCCATGACTACCTTATCTGCCCAGATGGAGCCAAGTATAAGGAAAAAAATGAATAAAATAAACCCCCTCTGAGCCAGCAGCCTTGCACTGAGGGTTTAAGGGTTACTCTGTATATATATGAACTTAAATGCATAATATACCACACCCACAGGTCAGGAGTCAGGAAAGATAGGCACACATACACATTTTATTTTAAAAGAGCCCACTACAAACATTGCACAAAATAATGCAGGACAGAAAGAAAAGAGGACACATTGCCTGTAGAAAAAAAACAAACAAACAAAGCACAGTTTAGAGGAAAGTGATGGAATGTGTATTTATTTTGTGTTTAAGAGCAGTAGAAGTCCCAGAGACATAAGGAGCTACAGAGAAAGAGCGTGAAGGAATCTGCATTGCTCCATCTTCTACTCATCTAGAGAGGATCAAACCGAACTCTCAGAAAGCCCACACATCATCCCCTTAGCTTCACTGCTCAGAGGGCAAGCAGGAAACACCCTGCAGCCAGCTGCTTAGAGCAAGATGCAAGTGTCTGTTCATGCAAGAAACAGCCAAAGGACAACACAGGATTTAATCCTTCTGGCTCTCACATAACACTTCCCTACCTAAAAAATTGGGCATTACACTATTTAAAGTCATTCTACATCAGCCTGCTCAGTTTTAGTGCACAGTGGACCTACAAGGCTGAGGACAGGACATGTTTTCCTTTCTGAAATCAGAATGGCCAAGGCACACACAATCCTTAGTTCTCTTTCTAGAGAATCTTTTGTGACAGGCCAGTCCATTTTTGATGCTCGCTCCAGAGCCACCAGGCTTTGGGAACAAAAATACTGGTGAGCAGCTATTCCTGTTTCTCAAAGGAATTTGTCACGTGGGGGGGATGCTTAAACATGTCAATCCTATATTAGCTATGTAGGGCCTCAATAGGACATCTGATACACGGATCTTTACATTTTCTTCCTATGCAGAGGATACGGAGGCGGCTGGAATCTCCCCAAGCCAACCTAGAAGAGGTACAGGGGAAGAGACCACTACCTTTTTGAAGGTTCTTCCAGTTTCATAATGGTGCTACAAAGAACAACTCTACTACAATCAAACCTTCACTAACGTTTCCCCTTTAGTGATAGTCTCCTTTCTTCTGTTTTCTTTCTCCCACTTCCCTATTCCAGAAAGGGATAGAGGCAAAATAAGCCCAAGTCCTCCTCCCGTCTTCTCCTCAAACCTTCAGTTCTTCAAGGAAAAGCTAGGAATAGTCATAGGTGAAATAGAAACACTTCAAACAGCCCCAAATGAAGCCTAACTACATCGGTAGAGATCAAATCCTAAAGGATATGACAGGAAAGGGCATTACCACAGGGAAGACTGTATGCTTAAGGTTGTTCCTGACCACTTCGCTTTGCCAGTTTAACGTTGTGCTTCATAGTAGCCTATTCAGAGGGAGCAAAACCGAATCCGATACTCTGCAGAATCCTGATGAAAATGGACATCATTCGACTCTGTCAGGGTCTTTGAACTAGTATAAGAGCAGCATTTGACAGGGAGGAGCATTTAGGAGGTTGGAAACAGATCAGCAGTCAGGAGCGACTGCTGGGTCAGCCTTTACAGGATAAGTTAATATGCTGCCAGCCTTACTGTGTAAGAGTTTGCTCCTCTCCCTGCAAGGAAGGGCTACACCAGCCTAAAACTTCACAGGTAATTGCACCCGCCATATGGGAGTTTTGGCAGTGGCCTCCTGTGCAGGATAGGACTGGCTCAGAGGCAATTGCCTCTGACTTTCCATTTAAAGAGTTTGAAATGCCATCCCCATTTTTAACCTCTGTCAGCAGCTTGAAGTCATCTGCTATTTATGACCTTCTTCAGGAGTGGCCAAGAGTTCACTCCCCAAGCAAGATTTGCTCAGCTGGCAGCCCTTTTGCCTCCTAGCATGCAGTAAACTCCCCTATGCTTGAGAAAAAAAAATAAGCAAAACAAATCAAAGCACTAGAAACTTGAGAGACGCACCAGTTGCCCAGTAATAGCAGACACGCTAGAGCCTAGAGCAGATGGGTGGACACACATACTCAGAACCCAGCCCTCGAGCTGTGCTACTAGCATCAAGTCAAACAACTGATGCTGACTATAGCTGAGCGTGAATTTGGAGAGAGGATGTTTTTTGAAGCTGTTTTAGCTCATTTTGCCATACAGCAATGATGACCTAGAACAAACCAGTAAGTTGCACACATGGTGATGAGGAAAGGCCCATAGGTACCTGCTGGGCACAAGCCAAGAGGTCCACTCGTGGCCCCAGCAATGCCTACTACAGGATCTAGAGGAAGGCAGATCTGGCCACATGGTTTAGCCAAGAAAGACAAGCAGAGAAACAAGGCAGGTCCAGCAAGTACCACAGAGACAGACCCAGGAACAAGAACATGGCAAGCAAACAGACCAAAGCAACAGGAGGTCTCTGCCATGGACTTTCTATTAGGAGCTCTTTGCATGTTGTAGTCTGTGCCAAGCGGGCAGAGCAAGTGAAGGAGAGCACCTCTGAGAACACATCTAGGTTGTTATTCAGAGGCAGACAACCTCAGACCATCAGTAACAGCCTGAACTGCCACTTAGGAAAAAAATCTCTTGGCTTCCCAGCGTGCTCAGAGGGCGTGCAGAACACATGTGTTCAGGAGCAGGAAGGCAAGGAGAGAAGGACCCAGCAACAGGCAGGGAAAGGATAAGCAGAGTTAACAGGGCAATAGGCAGGGGTAGAGAAAGAGTCTGGTGCCCAGAGACCTCAGCATATAAAGCAGCCAACTGACCCAAGAATAGAAACAAGCCTAAATCCTCACACTATTCCAGTCCTTTTAGCTATCTTCAGCCAAAGAAATAATTTCTTGTAAGCAAATCCATAGGGCATCAGGGCTGTGCAGCAGCTGCTTGGAGCACTGAGCGGATCTTAGAGGATGTCCTGTTGCAGCCTCCAACCTCTCAAGAAAGACCAGAGCCAACAGCTGCTTCCAGAAACTCAGGTAGGACAACCAAAAACTGCTAAGACACTTGGCTGTTAAAATCAAAGGTCAACAGGATCCCACTGAGTGCATCAGAACAGATTTCAGAAGGAAGCTGGTGAGAGAAGGGGTGAGAGAAGATTTTGAAAATGGTTTCTGGAAGCAGCAGACAGATCAAGCTAAGGACACAGTCCTTAAGGCTCCTTTCTTCATTATATCTACAAATGTAGTTATAGACAGACTTGGGTTTGTACTGTTGCCCATCTCACAACAGCCTTCACAAGAGCTTCTTTCCTGAAGGAGTGTACAATAAAGTTAAAAAAAAAAAAGCTGCACTGCTAAGCCAGTTCCTTTGAAAAAAGGAAAAGTAGTCCTAGAAGGATTCAGAAACAAAGAAGGTGCTTTGTAGCAAAAAGCGCTATTTATAAGCTTGGCTATGAAATAAAGTTTCTATTATTGTAGAAAAAGAAAAATAGAAAAATAAAAAGCTTGTTTGCCTCTCCACCCAACATCCTTTCCTCTCAGTGCCAGATGCTGCCCAGTTGGATCCAACAAGTTATCACATCCCTCTACGCCAATTCCTTCTTTCCAGCCCTCATTCATGCAAGATCACACGAGGATAGCCACTAACACAAGCACAATAAGCACATGATTCAAAGACCATTTTAAGAGGGTCCTGAGACATCACCCCAACTTTTCCTCCCCTGTAGCTATGCACCAGCACATAGTCCTTCCTGCTCTGTTGGGCCACCCAGCAGAGAGGCTCATTTCCCCCTTGCTACAACCCTACTGCAGGCCAGTTCCAAGAGGCACTAAAATTGCTACAAGATTTTTCCCCTAATTAATTCAGTAAATCATTGAATCAGATCCTGGAAACATTCAAATCTCAGGATTAGAACAGCCTCTATGCTCAGCAGGAATGGCCTCCAGCTAGTACTTTTCTTTGCAACGCAGGAGATCACAAGAACAAGTATTAGAGACTAGTTCCTTAGAACAGGCAAAGGGAAACCCATCTTTAACCATACATCATTAAGCAAAGGTATTTGGCAAATTAAACACAGGTATCCAGCATCCTAATAATATCAGAGAATGGGTCTCTGGGTGCCCACTTCCTTCCAGCTCACAAAGTCAGTTATTTACTTGTGAACTGGGCTCCAGCTGTTATCATATGGTACCTTGCAACTCAGCCAAGTTCACTTGGCAGAAGCAACCCAAACATCTCACCAAAACACTACCAGGAGCTTATGTAGCACAAGGTCACAACCAACTCACCTGGTTAACAGGTTCTCCAGGCACGTTATTGCTCTGTTGCATCATCTATCAGCACTTTCTTGTACTGGCCGTGGCCCGTTGCAACAAATTTATACTTCTTCCCAGGAGTGGACTGGACAGGACAGAAAGAAACAGCCAGTTAGGATTCTTCCTTCTCAAATAGGCATTCAGAATCAAATACACAAAGCTAAGGAGAGATTCTGACTTGATTTTATACAGGACAGTTATTAGTTCCTAAGGACAGTCACCAAGAGTCCCACAGGACTTGGGGCTCCTCTCCTATTCCTCCCAAAAACTCCTGGTGCAGACAGAAAGACAGGCCATCTGTTTCTGGAAACGCAGGGTAGCATGGCAGGCACTGAACAAGTAACAGGGAAGAGAAGATGCAATGCAGGGTGCTGCAGGAAAGGCTCAAAGAGCCCTCTGGGCCAGTGTTCTTGCAGGGTTGCTTTCACCCACAGCGAATACTGGTTTGATTTGCCGCATAGCACCAGCAGTACTATCAAGAAATGCCTGCAGATAATAGATATAACATCATTTTGATCTCTTGGCAAGTTCAGACAATTAGGGCAGCAGCTCCTCCAGCATTTTAACATGCATTTCCACAAACATATCACTGGGCACAAAACCTCACGTCCATCTGCAAATACTAATACTGTCTTAGGTTGAGATGCACTTAATTTAAGGTGTTTCTTCGAAATAAAGATTAAGCAGCATAACAGAGTCCCTCATTTACTGTTCAGTTTTAGTCTGGAAAACCAGGATTCCCAGCCCATTGCTTGGGCACAAGGCACTATTCAAGAGACCTTTCAGTACTGCTAGTTATTAGTTTGCCACCGTTTTTAGCTGCTGTAGCTTCAGTCCTGATAACTGCTATGAAGAGCTCTCATGATCTAGATAGGCAAATGCTTTGGTAGGTACAGGTAACCCCCATCCATACAGATCTTTTCTTCCCAAGAGGAAGCACTTCATTATTTGCACAGATACTAACTTACCTTGATATTGGTCTCAGGTTTGGGATTGCCCTTCTGTTCCCAAAGGCTTCTTTTGCTCACAATGTCTCCAGCCACAATATCCTGAGAAGAAGGTTGTTCTCATTAACCTTCACTGGCAATGCTGCTGAACATGCATTTGTTCACATCCCTTCCAAGCCCACACATGTGACCTCTTTTAATACATAATGTCACATTGTATGACCTAAGACAGCTGGAGCTAAAATTCAAGACTAAGAAAACTTCTTCCTATTCCCAATATATCTTTGGCTTTCTCCTCTCTCACACTGTTCCACAGGAGACCAGATCAGAGATCCAAGATGTTTATTTTCTTAAATTTGTTAACATCAAGACACTGCTATGTGGAAGGAATTTTGCTCACATAAACACAGATTTGCAAGCCATGTGTTATAGAACTACTCTTGCTCTCAAAGGGTCAGAAAAAGTTACCAAGAGAGCAATATATAGTATCCTTTGCCATTTCCAAGTCGGCAAGATTACCACCTTGATGCCAGATCCAACTTAGTGCTCAGGAACTGGAACTCAGTCACATCCCCTTCATAAAAGCTGCATCGTTTCCCCACCAGCTGACTTAATTCCCATTTCAAGTCAGAGGCTCAACCAGCTTCAGAGGTTTCCCTAGCTGTACCACTGAGGAACAATTCAGGACTGGAAGAGATGAATCTAAGCTCTGAAGTACAAAGGGTTAGATACTGACAAAAGCAACCATGTCCCTAACATCAAGGCTTCTAGAGCCCTGGCTCCATGCTGTCCACTGCAGATTAGCACAGTCCATGAGCTGTATAACAGACCATTGCACTCAGACAGGGCAAGCATAAGTCGTGTGGCATGCAGAGATCCATCCCTTTTCTCCTGTAGAGGCAGGGCAGGTCGTACAAATGCCTTACCTTACAGGCTGACGACTTCACAGAGGACTGAGCTGCAACCTCTCCAGTCTCCCAGAGGCTTTTTGTGCTGGCTACCACCATGCTCGTGGTGGGAATGTCAAGGGATGGCTGACGGGTAGGTTTTGGAGCCTTGGTGGATGTCTGGAAAATACAGTACAAACACACTCAGGGAACATCCGAAGTCCATATTTTCCTCTGTAATTGGAAGTCCTCAGGGATAAGAGAATGCAAAAGGGGACTCGAATGGCCCAGTATTTTCTCCCAGTAGTCAAATTTTCACCCAGTAGTCAGGGAAAATGAGCAAACAAGGATGGTCATTCACAGAAGTAGTCCGCTTTATCCCCTTAGAAGTCTCTAGAGATAGGAGACAGGCCTTTTCCAATCCAAGGAGAAGCAACTTGGTTGTTACCTCACAGAGAATGGGACTAAGAAGGATGTCAGGAGAACACCACCTTGTCAAGAGGCCTCCTTGGAGGGTGGGGACATAGGTCCCTCAGTGCAATACAGTCACTCACCTCAATGGCCTGTGTGTATTGCTCCAGTCTATCATCTATCTTTGACACAGGCAGGGGAGGCTGGCTCTTCTTTATGCTGTTACTAGAGAGAAAAACAGAGGAATAAGACAACTGCCTTGTGGGAAGGACCCCAGTGCCTCAGGCAGGATTTTGAAGGCCACAGGCTGCCTTGTCATCACTACCCACCCACGCAGCAGAGCCCTCAGGCATCCTGTGTTTGAAACAAGGCACCTGCTTCACCGTAACTCCCCAACACCCCTAATGATACCTTTTCTTTATTGAGCGATTCAGTGACTCTGTTCTGTCCGTGATCTGGAAGTGGGAGAAAACAAACAAACAAGGATGTTACCACTCCATGGACCTTGGATGGATGTGTATTGCCTTGGCTGTCCAGACACTTTACTTTTGGGCTCCCTCACCCCAGTTTTGGGCAGAAATATTTCAGTCAATCCAGGCTACAGACAGTTGGGTGAACATCCCTTTTTGTTTCTGGAGGTAGTCAGGACAAATTCCTCTTAACAACTCCAGCACACAGAAGCAGCTCAACCAACACACAACTCTGTCTAACAGTTCAAGTCGCAACCAGGGCCATGCCTCCTCTCAAATGCTTGGTTTTCTTGCTGTATCCAAAGGAGACAGTACAATAGGTGAGGAAAAGGGGAAAAAAAAAAAACACACACAAAAAAATAAAAAAAACAACTAGAGGCAATATCAGCCAAGGTGGTAGAGAAGCCAAGCATGAGAACAGCACCAGCCCGAGTTATGGCAGCTCATCCACACAATACAGAACAATTTAGCACTTGGAGCCTCCGGCAAGGCAGCTCTTCAAGTCAAGCTATCAGGGAAGAGAGTTTTGCACAAGATGCTCCTGTGTCCTGTGCAAGAAGTATTTGACAGGAAGGCAAGCAAACACTTCACAACCACTTAATTAAAAAAAAAAAAAAAAAAAAGGCTGAAATGTTGCCAAACCTCACAGCTCTTTCATGCCCCAGAAAGCAGAAACACAGAGACAACGGTCACTTTCAAGTCAAAGGGTTGCATATTTTTCAGCAGCAAGTCCTATGGAGCCAAGGATCAGCAACCAAGTAACAAGGAGCCATCCCACTGCATATCACTGCCTGTACCATGGGAAGAGTTACCTACCCATCTTTAGGCAAAGTTCTTGCCTTTTTGCTGGAAACAGTATTTCTGAGCAGAGGCCAAAATGCCTCCTCAGTGGCAATATTTTAAATTCTTAGTATTCACATAAAACGCTGCTATCTGGAATATAAAGATCCTCCTTTCTCTGGAAAGGACCCAAGCTCGTATTTTTCCCCAAATGGCTTTACATTCGGCTTTCTTTATTCATGAGCTCTAGCATCATCATTATTAAAAAAATAAAAATTAAAAAAATGTATTTCTGCTCCTTCTCCTAGGCTAATCCTAGCAACAACAGTTAACCTACCATCAGGAAGCTACGTGCCTTTTGGGGCTGCAATGCAGAAAGTTTCAGTACAGAAGAGGCAATGGAAGAATTTACCAACATTTTCCCCCAGTCTCTTTTCAGAGACCTACTGTGGCCTACCCCAGCCCTCTTTCAAATCTAACATTAGCATATGGCCTGTAACCAAAGCTTTTGCTCCCCTCATTTTATGCAGTTTTCATCGGCCTCTCCACACAGAGCAGTGATCTGATTGTTAGGGATGATGAAACTTTCTTCCTTATTTCCTGTTGCTTGAGGAAACACTCTCAATTCTGCTTGCCCAGGAAATATTGGCTAAGAAGCAGAGTGCGCAAGTCTCAAGGCAAGAGAGCCAGGATAATACTAAGAGCAGGCTAAGAGGCTGCCCAGACCCCTCACCATTTCCCCAAGAGCTTACAGGGAAAGACAGCAAGCCAGACACTACAGAAACCACTTATCTGTATCTACTATATTTACAAGCACAAGCACAGAACTAAGGGTTTGTACCAAATGAAATAGGAGACGGAAGATGCAATTCAGCTGATGTCAAAAACTGAAGTTTCACATAACCACAGCAGTTCTGACGGATGTGAGTAGAAAAAGACTCGCTGTTTCAGAGATCGAGAATCCAAGTTTGTTCAGAACAAAATTTCTGACTTTTACAAACACAAATGTTAATGCTTCACCATTTTTCTCTTGTAAGAGAAGCTCAGTTCTCATGAACTTAGTCACATGCACAAGTTTAAGCTACATATATCTTTTTTCCCCCACTGTGTTCCCTAAAGTCTTTACTGAACTTGAGCTATCTGTGTACACATTGCCCATGGCCAAGAGTCTCCAGAGACAGTCATGCTCTCAAGCAGCTTGCAGTTGAGGTAGAGCAGGAGAACAGGGTTTCCGTGTCACAAACAAGGCAGATAGTGATTTGCTCTTGCCTAAAGCAGAAGTGGAAGCAGAATTTGTACCCTATGTTATCACACGGTCACCTTCCCTTGGTGTTAATTATGTGCTCTATGGGAATAGCTGTCGTTGACTGGGAACACACACCTTGGTGGAGCACACAGCAGTGTGGTCGGAGCACAGCTCCTCATCCTCCAGGCTGGCAGGGCTCGGAGCTTTCTGGCGTTTGTCCGGCACTTCCTCCTCTTCGTTTCTCCTCCTCTTCTTTTCCTGAAGGAACAGGACGAACAAGCCAGGAAGAGAGCTGGTCAAAGTGCTTATAACAACAAAGGCAATAACCTTCCCATTCTCTCCCAGGTTTACTCCCTTACACTAAGAGCTCAAGTACAAAAGCTTTGAGTCCACATCTTTTGAAATATCCTGAAAGAAACTCATATGCAAGTTAATAATAATAATTTTAAAAGTCAAAAAAATTTGGTTTGAGGCTCCAGAATGACATTGAAAAGAGCCCTTGCATCAGTTACTAAATAATAAACTGATGTAGGAACTACTGAGATAAGAAAATCATATTTTCCTATCTAGAAGCCATTGGGAGAGAATATAGCTGCCCTTTATTTCACAGGGCTACAGAGGCTGGCAAAACACAGTCAAATGCAAAAGCATACAGAGGCTATAGCAAGTCAAAAAAATCCATTTACAACAAAATATCTGAGGCTCAGCAACATAAAGATATCCGCACACAGTTCAAGCTCCACTTTTGCCTCTCACGCTTACTAGGCATTACACCTTGCTGAAAGAGCAAAGGGAAAACCTCAGCTGGGAGACAAAGCCAGATTTGAAGACACCTCACACTCAAGTGCTTCAAAGGTGCAGCAAAAGTTGAAGAGAAAAAAAGCAAGTAGTAAAATTAAGACTCAAGCACACCTAAAGAGCTGTTCACAAAGTGACAGGAGAACTTAACAGCTCTTCCCTCTTGGTATTTGTGTGGGCATGAATAAACCACTAGTTGTTATAAACCAGAAGCGGAGACACCAACTTAGGAAGGGCAAGAGGTTGCCCACAGTGACATCCCAGCAATACCCGCAGGTAAGAACGGAACAGGTCCCATGTTACACCCAAACACCACATTTACATGGGCCCAGCACCCATCAGTGTAAAGTGGGTGGATGAGCCAAGTTTCTCAGCAGCCTCCAGCCCTGTCCCTCCCACCAACCCTCTAGAGAGGAACAGGACAGCTCCTCTTGATCCAACCTCCTGCAAAGCTCTCTCCTCCTCCTGTTGCTCTCGGACATCATCTTCCTCATGGCACAGCCTCTCCTCCTCCCTCACAACCATATTCTCCTCCTGGATGTTCTCCAGGCTTTCCTGGTGAAGCTGGATCTGCTCCAGTTTGGCTTCAGCTTCCCTCACACCACCGTCCTCTTCTTCATACGACTGTCGTGGAGACCTAGACATGGGAGAAGAGAAGCAAAATAATCTGTTAAGAGGCTACAGACAGTATCAGGTCCCTCAGACCTCTTTAAACCCAGTTTTACCATTCCTCTAAACACAGAGCAACTGAGAGTTTTAAACCACAGCTTAGAGTCACCTTTACAGTCCCATCTGGGTTCCCCACTCCCATCTAGACATCAGAGCAGCCACATCACACCGCTGCCAGTGCCAGGCACACACAGAGGCCCGGGACAACCCAGCAAAAAACAAAGCAGCCTAAAGCCACCAGGGTCACCCAGAGCCTTAGCACAGGTAAAGGTGACAAAGGGCTTTTTACACACTGCTACATGTCTCAAAGCCTGCAGGGAGGAGATCCGCTGGCATCTTCAAACCATTGGATCTGCAGAGGCAGCACAGCCATGCACCAGGGCTCGGGGTCAGCAGCAGCTGACACTTCACTTCAGAGCTCTTGCTGGCAACAACATTGTGGTGTGAATCTGTGAGCCATCTTGCATTGCTTGGATGGAGAAGAGCCTTCTCCCCCCACACATTTCTTAGAAAAGTGCCTGGTTTGCAGCAGCAGCTGTAGGTTCTCTGGGAGCAAGGCTGGAGAGCTGGCTAGCAGGCAGCTGCTGGGGCGCAGGACTAGCGTGCTGCTACAGCACCATCAAGGACCTCAGGGGCATGCACATCCATCCCATGCAAAGCAGAGCTCCCTCTCTCCTCTGTCAAGTAGGAGAGCAGAGCGGGGACACCCTGGCTCCAGCATTGCTTCTTTCCACACCAAGAGTCAAAGCCAGAAGCACATCCTACCTGTGCCTCCTGCAGCCCTCCAAGCTCTTCCTCCAGCGGCACAGATGAGCCAAGAGAAGGGGCAGAGCTGCTGAGCAGACTCCCTAGGGCACAGCCAGGACAGACTCAGCTCTCACAAGGAGGTGAGCGAGCTCACAAGCCCCAAGGCCTTTCTACTGCTGCTTCTCCTACGAGCCTCCCACCTAAGGCTGCCCAGCTGCAGCCACCAGCTTTAAGGCACCGCCTGCTGTGATGGGCTTCACCTGCCCTTGGTGCTCCCCACCCCGGCAGCCCACACTGCTCTCAGGTGTTTGGGCTTGCAAAG
The DNA here is from genome assembly GCA_032273925.1 of Rhynchotus rufescens. Taxonomy (NCBI): domain Eukaryota; kingdom Metazoa; phylum Chordata; class Aves; order Tinamiformes; family Tinamidae; genus Rhynchotus; species Rhynchotus rufescens. The sequence continues at coordinate 27,717 of JAVCKT010025438.1, read as the reverse complement.
GGGGAAGGTAAAGCTTTTGGGTCGCTTTAACTACTGTGTTTGGAAAAAGTAAGAGCCCAGCTCTATTTATCTGCTCAGCGGTAAGTATTAATCTTACACATGTTTTTCAGCCTTGTGTATAAAGAAGAGGCTATGTCATCACAGGACAAGGCTCCCTGTAAAATCAAGCTCCAGAGAGAGCCAAGCCACAGAGGTCAAGGGCAGGTACGCCATGTCCAAGGGAAGTGCTTAAGGCAGGATTTGGCCCTTAGCTTCAAGGTTATGACTGAAGAGCCTGCAAACAAGCACCACGCAGATGTCTTTACTGCCTCTTTTCTGCTGCTGAAAGAGTCGTAACACCCGCTATGCTGGGGCAAGCCAGGAAACGGAAACATGGAACAGTTTTTCAGGCTGCCAGGATTATTGTAGAGGCTGTTCCAGCCCTTGCAGCCATTCAGGTGACTTAAAAGTGCTGTTGTTGTCCCTGCAAATTGTGGCCTCCTGGCAAATGCTGCAAAAATAACGTGGCACCCGAACATCCTCAGTGCCCAGGATGGTCCAAATCACAGGAGGGAGCCCGACCTGCCCTCCGGTGCTCGAGGCTCTGGCCTCCAGCTTTGCTGGGCTTGGTCCCTTTGCGGGGCATGGCCCTTCCCTTGCTCTGCCGTTGTCTTACCCACCTCTGCTTGCGCTGCTCGAGTTTCTGGGACCAGTCACTGAAGCCCTCATCCTCCTCCAGCTCCGACGGCTCAGAGGGCTTAAAGTCATAACTGAAACACATCAAGACGGAAAATTAGGAGGAGAGCAGTGCGGAGGGGCAGAGCTGGCTCAGAAGGACCCCCTGCTGCTCCTCTCCTCTCTCCCTGCAGTTACTGCATCTTCTTCCCAGCAACAGTTCCCAAATCCCAGTTTAACCCTCTCAGCTATGGGAAAGATGCTTTTTGGAGTGCTTAGGAACTTTCCCCTGTGAAAAGGGGATCTCTCAGCAGAGTTATTGTGAGAGAGAAGCAAAGCAGGATCAGCCCTGTTTCTCCAGCAGAAGCTGGAGCCCTGGCTGCCTGCCTGGCCTCCTGGGGCTGCAAACCAACAAGCACAGGATGAGTGATGCCCCCGCCTGTGCCTGGGGTTCGCTCTCGCTTGTTTAGACCAGAGATGCTTCCAGCTACATTCCCGCTTTTCCCGTGCTCGTGCTCTCACGGCCCCAGCTTTGCCTAGCTTAAACTCAAGGGAAAAGACTGGACCAGGGAAGGGAAAACCCTCTTCCCTGTCTCCAAGGAAAGCAGAGAGGAGGGAGGGCTTCTCCGGTGCAGCCGGCCGCCGTCCGGCCCGGAGCACGCCCGGGCGCATTCCCGTGCTCTGACGGAAGCGCTCCGTGGGGAGCGAGCACGCGGCCCGGCGCGCAGCCGGATGGATGGAGCATCAGCCCTCCCGGCTCGCGCAGCACAGCTGCCTGCATCACACGTGGCTTGGCCCTGTGTGGAGGGTTTTTTCCTATTTTTTTCCCCCCTCTCATCCAAGACAAAAATTGCTGGGATGCTGGAGCACTCATTGGTGCCCACGCTGCAAGCGGTTTCCCCGAGGAAGCACATTCACCTCCACAAATCCTCTCGGGACACATGATGCTTAAGTGCCCCGGCAGAGAATACCAGGATGTGGGACCCAAAGATTAGTTCAAAATTAAAAGATTCAAAATAGATGGTAAACTTAGGTCTTTCTTGCCTTTATGGGCTCTGAGTGGGTGTCAGGAGATGCTTGGTCCCCTTTGCAGCCTTGATGCCTAGAAATAGGGGGGATTTCTCTGAGATGCGGGAGCCGTGCTGGCTCCCATCCTGCTCGCTCACTCCCTGGGCCGTACAGGGCAGCGCTCGCAGGCCCTCCGTGCCCGTCCCTTCCCCTGCCCCGGGCGGGATGCGCTCCCGGGGTCCCGCCGGTGCGGGAGGCTGGGAGAGCGAGGGAGCATCGTGAGCACGGGGAAGGAAAGGGGCCATGGCGGGGACGAGGAGACACGGCCAGACCTGTTCACGGGGGCTGTGTTTACGGGGAGAGGCCCAAGCCCAGCAAGATTAACAGCGTGGCTGAGGCTGAAGGAGCGAGTCCAGTGGCTGTCAGCAGCTGTGGCAGAAACCGGGCACGGGCCAGGAGGAAGGGACCTCACCGGGCGCCCACTCGTGCACGGCTTACTGGTTTTCCTGTGGCGGCAGCCCGCTCTCCGGGCAGGAGCTGGCGTCGTTCAGGCCCTCCTCGGCCTGGGACCTCAGCTGCTTCTCCCGTTCCCGCCGGCGCCGCTCTCGGGCCGCCTCCTCCTCATCCTCCACGCTCCACTGCGCCGTCAGCCTGGGCGGGAGAGTAGGGCACGGTTAGCGCTGCAGGGAGCGGGCCCCAAGCTGCCCCTGCCCTCTCGGAGCAGCCCATTTCCCAGCCCCTTCTCCAGCAAAGCTGCACTTGGGGAAAGGAAGCTCGAGGGACCTGTGATGCTGCGAGAAGTCCCCATCCTGAATCTCCATCCCCAGGAGAGCTCACTCTGGGGATCTCTGCACAGCTCCTTAGGGAAGTGAGCCGTGCCTGCGCCAGCAGGCATCCCGGTGCCCATCTGCTCCTGGAGCAAGTGAGGGAATGGGCCTGGGGGCTCCAACGCAGCCTCGCTCACACAGAAGACCCTGCCTCGGCCTGGCCCAAGCACCTCGGGTGCTGTCTGATAAAAGCCGTGCCGGGAGAAGGGCCACCCGGAGCCGGGCAGCAGCGATCAGGCGCCGCAGCGTTCCTGCTCCGCACGGCACGGGCTCTGCTCCCATCGCTGCCAGCCCCTCCGCGGGGCAGCCCCATAGCCACCAGCACAGCGCCCACACCAAGCTCTGCAGCGGCGTCGGGGCTTGTTCCCCCGCAGCCACAGCCCCCGGCACGCGAGACACCGGCGCGCGGGCAGCGGGGGCACGTGGAGCCCGGCGCAGCGCCCAGCGGGGCTCCCCTGCACCCCGCTCGCCACCCCTGCCCACCCGGGCCTCCCCGCGAGCCGAGCGGGAGCCCCCGGGGCGCCGGGACCCACTCCCCTTCCGCACGCGCTCCACGCTCCTATTTATTGTTTTCCCGCCCGTTCCCATGGAAACCGTTGTCTGCGGTCCTGGCGGGAAGCCACTCTGTTGTGGCGTGCGCTATTTTCTTTATTTATTTTTTTAATATCTAAATGAAGTCATTCATTAAGCTCTGCCACGATCCCCCTCCCTCGTGTGACAACTCCAGATAGGCTCCGGCTCCAGGCGGCTCTTAACCCTCTCCCTCCCGGATCGCCGCGGTTTGAAGGCGGAGGGGCCTCATTCGCGCCAGAGCGAGCCAGGTTTGGGGGTGACACCCTCCCTACGCCCCCGCCGCTTGCTGGCACCGCCTGGCCGCCGGCGGCAGCGCTGCCATGCGACCCCCGGGGCGGCTCGCGCCTGAGCCCTTTTCCCACCGCCGAAGCCGCTGGGCTCTGCAGCCCTCCCCGCTCCCCGCTTGGATGTGACTAATTCCCCATGACCTCACCGGCTCGCTATTCTGTCGCTCCGTCTTGCGCACGGGCCCTGCGGCCGGCGCGCACAGGGCCCCGGGGCGATGCTCGCCGCGAGCAGCCGGTTTCCGCGCGGCGGAGAAGCTTTCCTGCCCGCTCCCTTCACCGGAGAGCCGCGTCTCCGCCAAGCGCGGGGAAGCCCCTTCCCTCTCCAACGAACATCAGGAATAATAATAAAAGTGGTATTAGCAGATCCGGAGCCCCCTCACCTCCCGCGCCGAACCCGCTTTGGTTCAATCATCAGCGCAACACACGGACGGGAAACGAGTACTCCTCTCGGGCTGACCTGATGGCAAAGCCATTTGCTCTCGATGCGAAGCAAACAAGGGGTCGAGACACAGCCCCCTGCGGCAGCCCTGGCTTGCGGGCCAGCGAGAAGGGCTTGCTGACCCGCAGACCGCGCGGGCCCTTGCGGCGCAGCCACGGCCACGTCGCCGCCGGCCTCGCCGCTTGCGCGACGGGGAGGTCAGCCGTTAAATCCCCTTTCAAAGCAAAAAGGTGGAATGATTTCCTTTCAAAACAGTTCAGCAGAGTGGTGCTGGGGAGACCTTGGCCTGTTATTTCTAGTCGCTAGCAATCAAATTCGGTGCCTCGCACCGGGATCACATAATCTTTTCTTCCCAGTTCCAGCAGCGATCGCCCCACGCACGCCGAGGGCGGCACGAGCTGAGACCAGTAGCTTCCGCTCCATCCTGTGCATTCCCAGGCTGGTACCAAGCCCAGAACACCCCCGGCTGGGTCAAGCCTGCTGGGGGGTCCCCAGCCTTACGTCCCTGCCAACAGCTCCGGGGATTCTCAGTGTGGACCAGAACGTCTCTGGCAGCAGGGCTCTCTCAGCGAGGAGGCAAATCCCACAGGTCCATAGGCAGGCTCAGAGCAGCAGGTTCCAGCTTGGCTGCAGACTCCCAATGTGCCAAGTGTCTGGGACGCTCAGGCTTCAGCTCGGACTTGGGCCAGCTGCCCGCACGAGATCCAAATCTTGACTTCACCTCCCTCTGGACCCTCAGCCAAGGAAGGAGGGTTTTTTCCCCCCTTTTTTTTTCCATTTGCCCTGTGAACACCTCCTCCTGCAGAACAACAATCCAAGCACCAGCGCTCCGGCAACGCGGTTTCGGGTGGCCACTAATGCCCGCTCCAGACAAGCCAGGATTGCTAGAAAGGTCACGTTTCCTTCGGGCAATTCCTCATCAGCACTTGGGGAGATTATAATATTCAGGCAAGGGAATTTCTGGCTCCAAATGAGCTGTATTTAAGGGAAATGCTGCAGACTCTTTTGCACGGCTCAGCTCAGAGGAAGTTCTGCTGGCCCCAAACCAACCTTCAGCACTAAAGCTAATTCCAGAAAGGAAAATGAAAATGAAATCTCTCCCGGAGGCCTTCACCCTTGCAGACCTGCGCCAGAGCCCACTAACCTTAGCCCACTAACCAGCAAATTCAGCATTCCTGTCTCCTGAGCTCGCCAGGGCATCGCGGGCCACGGGACCGCTGGCTTTAGTCACTGTCCCCTCACACACGAGGTTCAAGGGGGAAGATGCTCTGTGGACATGGCTTAGGAGGAGTCCTGTGCAGCTTGTCTTTATTTCACATTCCTCAAGTTTTTATAAAGGGCCCAAAGGTGGATGGTAGGTGTGCTATGCTGCACACTCATGCTCATAATGTGAAATGGAAAAGGCTGCCAGCCACTGAAGACCCAGGTTGTGTCCGTGCATCAAGATACCTTCAAAAGTTCAAGGCCAAGCGTTTGTCCAAGGTGGCCAGGAAGCCAGGAAGAATCAGGGAAGTGGGGATCCAGCTGGGACACACGGCCGGCTGTAGTCACACTGCTTAATGGGCAGGTTTCTGAAATTGGGAATAACCTTGCTTGATGGCAAAGACTACACTTCGATAGCTGTCTGCCTGGGTAAGGAAGATGGGGTAGATAGTGGTAGCCTAGGAGGAGGTGGGGGAAGAAAAGCAAACAGAAAATACTACGTGATGGCCCGGAGTTTTTTTTTCCTTTGACAGCGGGGGTGCAGGCATGGTTATTCCAGCTCCAAGAGACCAGCTTGTCATTCAGAGGTAGCCTGGGATGCTGGACAGCCTCTCCCTCCCCTGCATTCATGCAATTCCTCAGCTGCGGTGCCTGGTTTAGAGTCGAGGCTATGCAGTTTGAAGAGGAGGGTAGGGGGAAGGGGGAAGCACGTACTCGCTTCACCCTAAGCCTTTTTCTCATACCGAGCCTCCCCACCCCGGCTGTAGCTGGGCTCTATTTTCTCCTCTCAGTCTCGGCTTTCCTGACGGAGCAAGGAGCCGGGCGCGGGAAGGCATCGCGATAAGGATGTGCCAAGCTGCCTTGAGGGAACACGATACGGTGCAAGCCTTCAGCGGGCAGAAAGGGAAGCAAAGCCCAGGCAGCAACGTGGGCAAAGCCCAGCTTCCCTTTAAAACACAAAACAACTTGTTTTTCTAAGCGAGCCTTGATTTCTCAGGGCTAAAGTATATCCTGTTTCTGCCCAAAGGAGGAATCGATACCCTCCATCCAGGCTAGCTCCGGAGCACCGCGAGGCTTAAGAGGATCTCACAAGAAAGCCTGTTATAGTCAACTTCCAGCTCTGTTTCCCAGATCCGGATACGCGGCCGCGTGTCCACAAGTGCCAGGTATTTTTGGCACGACGCGGAAGCCCCAGCTGTGCGAAGCCCCTGCACGTCTCCGGGGAGGGAAAACACGGAGCAGATGTGGAGGAGCACGTCCCCGGGCACATTCCCCCTCCTGCCTCTCGCGGGACGCCCGCTCTCGGTGACACACGGGGACAGTCCGCAAACAGCACGGCCGTTGCACGGTCCCTAACCCGCCTCGGGTGCAAGGGTGTTTTTACAGGCTCCGTGCCTGCAGCAGCCCCGCTTGCCGAGGAAGGCTCTGCACGCAGGGCTGGGAGGAAGGCTGCTTTGCAGCGCTCTTATCACCACCGCTCCCGGCTCCTGGGCGGACAACCCCGCACACAGGAGATGGAGCGGGCTCTTCCCCTACCTCGGCCGAAATCTGGGAAGCAGCCGGCTGGCAGCGGGCCTGGGAGCAGGCCCAGCCGTGGGGGGCACCGTCCTTGGCAGGACTCCCCCACGCCGACCGCCCTGGCGAGCCTGGGAGACGGGAGCTGCTCGCGGGAAGGAACCTTCTCCCTGCGCGAACGGGGCAGCCGATGGGAACGATGGGGTTTTGCTATTTTTAATCCCAGCAGACAATCCTGGGGAATATTTGAGCAGATGATGGATGGTCCCGCTGTCCGGCGGGTCCTTTGCGCGCAGATACGCCGGTTTGGTAACGCGCTAACATCACCCGTGTGGAATTTGGGGCCGAGGGGGAGCTGCTGGCGACCTCGAGTCCTCCCAGGCCGGGGCTGCAGCAAAGCGGAGCCGTGCGCGGCCCCGAGCCGGCGCCTCGCGCAGCATCGTCCTTTCCGATGCGGGGCTCAAGGACCCCAGATCGCTCTGGCCAGCGGGAAGTTTGGGGACCATTTGGGGGTATAAAATAGACCCGTCAGAAAAGGTTCTGGTCCAGTTCACGAGATATTTGCATTTTTGCTGTCGCAAAGAGCGAGGCAGCTCCCCACGGCCTCCCCACCGCAGCTACCGCCAGCCAGATCCTCCTCCTCCTCCTCGATGCGCTCGGGCTGTGAAGCAAGCCTGATTGCACAGGGGAGAAGAGCAGCATTACCCCCGCATAAACCAGGCATTAAAAGCGAGATTCACATCAGGCTGCTTTTTACAGCACCGGAGAGCCGAGATGCGAGAGCCCCCAGCTCGGCTGCAAGTCATTGAGTTTACGCTCCTGGGGGCTACACGTTTCCCCTCTGTCCCATAACTCACATAGGCAGGAGGGAGCTGGGGTGGCAGAGCCCAACGGGCAGGACTCTCCCCTCCTTGCAGGGGAGGAACAAGACTATCAAGGGCACCCCTGGCATCTCGGGGCAGCCCTCTGCCCTCCACCGGCATCTGAGCTTCCCGGCCACTCGCCCAGCAAGCTCACACTGGGATCTGCTGCTGCTGGAGAAAGAGGGATTTGAAAGCAGCAGTAAAAAAATACAGATAGATATCAAAAAAGGCCACTAACAAATCAAGGCATCCACAGGGAGGACACAGGAGGGGAGCACACTGGTGCAGGGCAGTGCTGGAACGGAGGGATTATCCCGTTGGGTCCCCACACCCTCCATCAACAGCCGATGCCAAGAAACAGGGACACGCAAGCACAATTTCAGATCTCATACTTTGGCTCTCCAGATTAATGACTCCTCCGATGATAAGGGGAACAAAGTTCCATCCTACTGAGGGAATAATTAGGTTTATCTCACCATCTCCTTTCCTGGATCATTTTGTACCCTAGGGCTTTTTCATCATCAGATTTAGTCCCGCTCCCACGTGACGACTTTGCACTTCAGACTATCGCACTGCAAGGCACACGGCCGCCTGCTTGCTGCCCGTGCAGCCGTCGTGCTTCGGGAACCAGGTCGCCCGGCGGGCTGAGCATCACACAGGCAGCGCATGGAATAAACCCTCCCTCCCCACGGGGCCAAGCGCCGCTCGCGCCCACGCACAACCAGAGATCCACTCGCACACGGCGGACTCGGAGCGAGCGAGGCTCCTGGCTGCGTCCGCGGAGCCGCCGCCTAATCCAGTTTCGAGGAGCGGTGCCGTCAACGCCGCTGACTTACAAAGAGGCTGATTTGTAGGTTAATTAAAGAGCAATATTCTTTTGTGGAAGCACTTGAGGCACCGTAAATAGAGGGAGAGTAAAACTCCAGCAGGAGCAGATAATGAAGTGAATGAATCGACATGACAGGCATTGGATTCCCATCTTATTTATAGGAATTCATTAGGAGGATAAGGAAAAATAGACCCAGATAAGAGGATGAAATAGCTCGTGTTTGGAGAGGGCTTTGCAAGTACAAAGCCATGCAGGAGCAAGAAATCTCCACCATTAACTTCTTAAACACACAAGGACAAATCTTTCTGTCGGGGTCTCCGGATAGAGACTCTGCGGGATGAGGGCCGCTCCAGCTGCGCTCAGGGGAGGCAGGGAGGCAGGCAAGGCAATTCCTTTTCCCAGGCAGTTATCCCTGTGTGTCCTCCTCAGAGTTGAGGCATCACTCCGAGCTGTGCCAGGGCCACAGGCCCTCCTCCAGCTTTCCAGAGGCATCGGCACAATCCCACCAGGAACAACGGCCGAGATGCCGTGTCCCACTGCTCGTGGCCAGCAAGAGGCAGGAAGGAATCATTTCCCAACCAGCGCATGGGGAGAGGGTCAAGGGTTCCTGGGACCAATATCTGGGTGAACAGAGGCTTAGCAAGGGCTCACAGCCAAGTGCTCCTGCTCAGCACCTGGGCATGGACTGCTCCATGCATCGGAAACGTCGGGATTTTTGCCTGGCACAGGTACCTCATGCTTCAACACTGTCACTCAGTCTCAACTTCCATCCTGATTTGGGAAAGTTTCTTCCCAAAAGCAGCAGGTTCCTCGGCCGAGGATGCCCGGACAGGCCTGGCCACTCCCTGGGAGCTGCGTGGTCCAGCACAAGGCCCTGAGCGCCAGTGACCACGGAGCAGAGCAGCCTGTGCCGGGAGCCAGGAAAGTCCCGCAGAGCCACAGCAGGATCCACGGGGAGCACAGGCACGACACTGCCCCAGGAGCAGGGGTGTGGGAGCCAGAGAAGACCCAGCAGATTCGGCATCTCACCAAAACCCGCGGCGTCCAGGCTGTGGCTCTGAGCACAGCGGCGCTTTCTCTCGTGCTCTGCTCACCCTGGTGCTTCAGGCACATCCCAAAGCACCTGGGCGCTACACCGTGTAACTGCTCTGCCCACAGCCGCCCTGGGAGGGATTTAAGCAGAGCGGGAACAGGGGTTCTTCTCCACGATCCCTTGCACGTCTTTGCACCCTCCATCCTCATCCACAAACAGAACTAGGAGGCACAGCTGAAAAGCCAAGATCAAGCTCAACAGGAAACGCTGCTCAGCACAAACATCCCTTGGTAAATGCCCCCTGTGCCCCTCTCCAAGCCCCTCACCAAGCGGCCCCAGGCTGCTGCTGTAAAGGGAGCTGGGATCTCCATCCCTGCGTGGGACTGGGGAAGGACAAGGCTGGCCAAGGACGGGTGCAGAGGAGGAGCCTGTCCTGGCCCTCTTCCATCCGCAGGGCCGGGGGAGTTTTTCTGATGATTCCCCTGGTGGGACAGGCTGGATAGCTGTGTTCACCCTTCCTGAATTTCTCTTCCGAGGCCAGAAGCTCTTTGGAGGAGGGGTGAGGCTCAGAAACTGTGTTATCAATCACGGAAATCCCAAACTGGCTGGAAATCACCCGCTCCAAAAACACCCCCGTGTGCCCTGTCTGACCTCTTCCAGCTCCCACTGGAGGCCTATGGGCACCAGCGAGGACAGACTGGCAGCGCAAGGGAGCCAAGAGGCACTCAGCCTGCGGGACATTAACCCAGCGCTCATCGATTCGGCCCCTGAACTGAACTCGGGGGCCGAGCGGCCCCTTCTGCCCGCCCAGCCCGAGCGAAGAGCGCGGCGCGGAACGGGCCTGGAGAGCACACAGGAGAGCCCCGCGTCCCACCCGCCGCACGGGAGGGCTGCACGGGAGGGAATCCCAGTGCCAGCCGCCTGCGAAGCCTCCACGGACAAATGCAGGGGAGCGCGACCAAGCTGCCACCTCCTGCTGCCCAGGCGGTTGCGCTGGCGCAGGATGGGTCCAAGCAGCGCCGCTATCAATTAAATCCACACCGCAGCGTCAGCCGACACCCCCGCCAGGACCCGGCCCTTTACGCATCTCTGAATTAAAAACGCACGGGGCGACGTTAATTTACTACCGCGTCAAATTAAAATACGGGGAGGGGGGGGGACAGCCCCGCTGTCTCAGGTGGGTCGCGGCGGGAGGAGGATGCGCTGCCTGCCCCGCGCCCCCCGCAGCGCCGGGACCGCCCGGCCCGGCCCGGCCCGGCCCGGCTCGGCGCGGGACCCACCGCAGGAGGTTCTGCAAGCCCCGCTTGCTGCAGTGCCGCCGCAGCACCGCGCCGCTCATGCCGCCCGCCGCTGCTCCGCTCCGCTCCGCGCCCCGGCGCCGCTCCCGCGCCCCGGCGCCGCTCCCGCTTCCCGGCTGCCGCCCCGCTCCCGCCGCCGCCCCGGGTGTTCGCGGCCGCCCGG
>JAVCKT010025438.1:0-13452 GCA_032273925.1 Rhynchotus rufescens | reverse complement strand
AGGAAATGAGGGAAGAGAGAGAGGGGGCCATCAGCTTCAGGAGATGGACTAGGTGCCAACAAGTGGTGTGAGGAAGAGCTAAGCATGCGCTGGAGACTCCTCTAAAGTGGCTGAGAGATGACTCCTCAGGAAACCCACCTCCTTGGTAGTCTTCTGTAACTTCACCTCCGTGTCATACCTTTCCTCATCCACTGAGTCTATCTTGGCATGAAGCTTTTTGCACAGTTCCTGGGAGGAAGAGCAAAGAGGAAAGTTGAGTACAAGGACTCACACACATGTGATTCCTCTGCCCTGATCCACTCATTCTCCTCTGCTCTGAAAGATCCCTACTCAGAAGACTGGGAAAGGATCATTCCATCAGTCAAGACCAACTGATCTAAGACAGTGAAGGGTGGCTTGCAGTCTAGTTCCTGCTCACTGCTCCACCAGCTCCATAGGACTTCTGCCTCAACCTGCCATCACAGGTGTGACTTTCTTGCCAGCTAGCCCCTTCTCTTGCAGGGAGACCCCAGGCTAGCACTCAAGCCAGCTCCACGATATCCATCCAGGCATTGGCATATCATCAGGCAACTGTGGAAAGAAGGCTGCGGCCTTAGCATTGCACATAAAATACCCCACAAAAGTTGTAATCTGCCTTTCTAGCCCTGCACTGTCAGCTACTCTCCAGAAGGTCTTTGGGGGTGCTAGTACCCCTAGGGTACTAGGCATGTACTAGGCATGGGCAGGTACTACCCCAAGGGACAAGGCATGTCCCTTGTCTCTGCCTCCACAGTGGAGGGATGCACCCAGAAAAGGGCCAAGATAGGAAGGAAGATGTAGATCCACTATGCTGCCTGGTGGAGCCAAATCCTTTCTGGTCTAGCACAGTGAGAGGAGTAAATAAATCATTACCTGAAGCTCCTGCATGGATCCTGGGAGCGAGAGAGGAGGACAGTGCTCTGCCAGGTAGTTCTGCTTTTCTGCCTCCTTAGCAGCTGTTTCCTTTTCTATTTCAGTGACAGCAAGCTGGAGCATAGCACTCTGGAAGGCAGCGGGAGGAGGTCAGGGAGGTGGGAGGCAAGGGCAGAGGGAGGGAGCTGCGGCAGAGCCCAGCCAGGAGACAGCTCTGCCGATGGGGAGCTCCCTGCCTCCGCAGTGCTGGCCGCTCCAAGGAGGGGGACACAAGTGCAACACACCTCAGCTGGACCCAGCCATGCCACCTACCTTCAGGTGCTGCCGACGGGCAGTGGCTGCCCTCCTCTTTTTCTGCAAGCAGGAGGAAAGAGAGAAAGGCAGGTTACCATGTGGCCATTTCTGCTTCTTATCTTCTCTCTGTATAACCCCTCTATCCATTTAGACCTATATTCCTGCCTTCTTCATAGTTTTTAAGATTTTTAGAATATCCTCTTTGCTCAAAAGAGAGTTTTGCTCTCCAAGTCAACAGGCTCCAACACTCCTGGATACCAGGAAGCCATGGGATTTCTTTCCAAGAGATTGATGGCATCCCCAGGTGGGAACTGCCCAACACATGAATACATGTATATGTGGGACTGAAAAGACATAGCACAGTGCCTGTTCTGGCTAGTTAAACTGGGAGAGATGGAGGGCAGCAAGGCTGTGGGACAAAAGCCACCAATGCCAGCTGAGAAATACACTGCACTCTCCAGCTCCATAAATCTTTACATTTTGTGGAGCATGACAGACTGAGCCTGCTTTTTTGTGCCCATGGTATGTTGGGAGAACAGCAACAGGTCTCCTAGTTACAAACGAAGACACAACCTTGGTCTGTCACTGCATTGCAGCTGTTTTCTCAGTCCTTTGCCCAGACGGCAGAGCAAGCCTGAGTGTGGCTAGGGCAGGGGAAATGCACTCTGATACCTGATGTGCAATTGTGGGGGAAAATAAAGCAGTGTTTGGGTGTGAGTTTGCTACATGCAGGAGGAAGTGGATAAGGATCTACAGAGTGCAAGGTAACAAAATCTGACATGTTTTTCATATACAGATGGTGCGAAGGCCTCAAAGAGGTGGAGGACTCTGCAGTGCTTTCCCATCCTTTGCAGTGCTGAGTTTGGTGGGGAATCAAAGCAAGTGTTAGACATCAACTCCACGTTGTGAAGTTTCTGGACTTTCCTAAAATGCTCTTCTTTCTAGGTGGGGACAAGCCCAAGCTTGTGTCGTTTTCAACATCTGGGAAGGCATCAACTAGAGAGGGAGGACTGAGCAAATTGTTAAGATGAGATGTGGAGTGATGCTGGCAGAACTAACATGGGATCCTGGTTGCTGTGTCTCTTGCTTTGTCTAGGGGGGAGTTTGGGTCTGCTTCTGATTCAGAACCATCTCAGTCTGCAAAAAACCCTCCTCTGTTTGAAGACATGCATTATATGACTGCCTGCCACCAATGGTGGGAGTTCAATACCACAGAAAAGATGACAAACCCAGAAGAACAAACACAGAAGTTTACATTTTGCTGAAAAAGGCAGTGAATTCTGCTGTGACCAGCCACATACAACCTGCCAACAACTTGCAGACCCCATGAAACCTCAGTGTACTGAGTGTTTTGAACCCAAACCTGCTCCTGTTCTACTGGAAGCCAGGTAGAACACCTAGGCACGCATTCTCCATCATGTCCCACTAGAAGCCAATCACACCAGATCATCTTTGAAAAGCTATTTGACAATGTTGTGCAGGTTGAAGGTGAGGGAATGTGTATGAGGAATGAGAGGCAGTGCAACCAAAGCGGTTGCAGAACCACCAGCCATTGCTCTCCAGGCAGGGTTTCCCAGCACCATCTCGTGGCCAATGCGGGAAGCAGAAGAGGGGGAAAAAAAATCCCTAAGCACCTGACTTCAAGCCAGGAACAGTAGGCAGAAAGGAAGCCCTTTAAAGGTGGTGGTGGTCGTTGTTTTTTTCTGTTTTTCCCAACTTTTACCAAAAGGAATCATCAAGAAAATCTTGCTACAGCCTAGACTGTTCTTCCTCCTGAGCAGCTGCTTTCTTTCTAAGGAGGAACCGTGAAGTCAAGCCTGGTGTCACAAGCACTGCTAAAGGAGAAAGCCCAGCAACACAACACTTACCTCATCACTGTTCAGAAGAACGAGATGGATGAGGAAGGAAGGAAGAGAAAAGAGAGACAAAAAAAACACTTAGTAACCTAATGAGAAACAAGTGGAGAAATCTTAACAAATGAAAAAAGTTGTCAGAATTTAAAAAGCCAGTAAAACATGAGACAGAAAATGGGAACTTACTCAGCCATCTTGTTTTAAGTGGTTGTGAACCTGCAATGAAAACCAAAGAAAAAGGTTCAGAATTATTCATGCTGATGATGACTACCTGCGCCTTAAAAACAAAGCAAGATTTCCCTAGTCAAAAAGAGGAACTGGTTTGTTCTTATTTCCCAACTTCCTCAAACTTTCATCACATGGGGAGGTAGGCTGTGGTCTGTGGATGCGAGCCAGACACATGCCTCCTTCTGACACCCAAACCTCAATGTCTGTGGCACTGGGCAAAACAGTGTTTGTGGCAGAAAAAGCAAGAGATTTGTCATAGAAGTTTCTGCAGACACATCTCTTCTGTGACCCCTAGGAAAATCGCTTTATGCAGTGATGGGCAAAGGGTGAAAAGCAGCTATTTTTGGATGTGATGTTGTAATATAATTCTGTATAGTTCAGTAACAACATAAAAAGCAGATCTTTTGGGCCTCAGCCTCCCTGCCTCCAATACAGGGTAAACAGCCCTGCCCCATTTCATGGGCAAGAGATGTCCTGAGGGTTGTGGAGACAACGCTACGAGCGCCGAGGCAGACAGCAAGTGCAGGTAGCGAGGACTCCAGACAATATTGCCTGTGTTGCGAGGTGCAAAGGCTTTTGCAACAGCCACAGCACAAGCAACCCAGAAGAGGTTTGAAAGGGTTTTTTTGTTGAGCTGATAAAGCCACAGCCCCAGACAAGTTCTCGCATCTCCTTTAAGTGGGAGTTAGATAGGCCCAACACAGGATGTGAGAGAGAAAAGCACCTTTGCATCTCCTATGTTGTGCTGTAAATTGTTGCGCCATAAACACAATTTTGTTTTCTTTCTAGCATAACGATATTTCCTGCTTGTATCTATTAACAGAAGGTCTTCAAGTGCCAGCCCATGTCCAGTTAAGCTAGTTTCTCGCAGGACAGACTACCTTCCAGAACAGAGCTCCCTACAGACCTGGGAGGCCACCTTGGGAGGTGAAGCGTTAACGGGGCCCGAGCCCAAGGCAGGACGTACAGACTGCAGGGCCAAGCTCCCTGAGGAAATTTTATCCTGGAAAATGTGCAGGCCCATCACATTACTGGGGAGAAAAGTGCTTCTAAAAATGGTCAGGGCGCTGCACAAGGAGCTGCAGCTGTCTCCTCAGACGGCAGCCTTTTGCCGGTGCCAGGCCCCATGACTCAGGGAGGCTGGGGCAAAGCAAAGCAAAAGCCACCACAGGTGGCTCAGCTGTAGCTCAGGGACAGGGCCTGGGAGGAACGCAAGCTATTTTTGCTTTCATGCCTCCTGCACACACATGCACCCACTTCAATGACATCTAAGCTGCAAGTACACAAGAAGCGAGAAGCCCAGTTCACAGCTCTCCGCCTGCAGTGCAGGCTCCATGGCCCCTCTTCAGTGGGCTGCATTAAATCAGGGCATATATCCCTCTTTTACAGGCTTCCAAGTGCTCAGGGCAGTTTTGGAGAGGAAGGTGCTGCCCTCACTGGGTGAGGAACGGGGGTAATGGCGGTAAGTAGGGGAGCACTGTTGAGTTACACAAGCTGAGGATGGAGTCCCACTCCCCACAGCCTTGGGAAGGTCGGCTCCACTTGCCCTTCCATTCAAGCCAGAGAAGAAAAACCAGTCAAGTGAGGGCAAGGCCTGAAACTAAAGCTACAGAAAGTAGCTGGAAAAGAGACTTTTCGATGCACGGACCCTCTTCAGCAGGCAAAGGATGGAGCCAGGCTCATTAGCACCCCTGTTTTCCCTAGCAGGCTCCCCCTCTTAGCATTTATCACCCCCAAGCTCATGAAATTGCTTCCCCTTTGACCTCTAACAGCAAGCTGGGTCAGTAAGAGACATGCAGAGCGGCTCACCCAAGTCCTGAGGAGGAAGACAGAGAGCCCCCGTGGACAGACAGGACTGACTGGCGAGCCGTAGGCAGCTGGCTGAGTAAGGAGGTATAAAAGGGCTTCTCGGGTGGCTCGGCAGAAAATCCACCTTCTCTTTAAGGGCATGGAGACCTTCTCAGACCAATGATGTGCAAGGCTCCCTTGTGCACCTCCCTTGGCTGGGGCAGGCGAGCCAAGCAGCCCTGGAGGAGAGGGCAGCCACCGCGGGCAGCGGGGAGATGGACGTACGGACAGCAGGGCGGGGAAGGGGAGGACTTCTGCTGCTGGTGAGTGGGAAGCGGAGCCACCTCGGAGCTGGACGGGGGAGCTCCTCCTTGCCAGTGCAGAGCAAGGAGTCTTTCTCCTCCTCCTCTCTCTGATTAACCTCTGACACTGATATGGCCTTGGGGCTATGGGGACTCCAGGCTTCCCACACACAGCAAGCTACCTGCAAGACCTGGGCTGCCAGGTAGAGCTGTTGGTAAAGTTCCCCATGGAACATAGTTCACACGCAGACAAGGGAAGGACAAGGTAGGGCTTCATGAGTTGCTTTGGAGCAGCTTGGCTATTTACCTGGTGAGAATGATGGGTGGACGGATCCCAGTTTGTGTGTGGATCCCATAGAGGAGTCCCGCTATCTCCTCCTTCCCTCAGGCACTTCCCTTTCAGCCACAGCTCTTAGGTTGGGTCAGAGATGGCCCTGGCAAATCTTTCCAAAATTCTTTCCCTGCTGTAGACCATGACTGCCTCTGTAGCAGGCAGGGGGCTGCACTCCCGTGTCCCATGGCAGGGCAAGGGGGCAGAAACTCACAGCAGGGGCAAGGTTGGGTCTGGTGAGGATTTATCTCTCAAGGCCTAAAAATTGTTTGTAGTGAAATTGCCCCAAATGTGCCAAATCAGGACTTTCAGTGGTTGTGGATGTATGATTTCCCCCTTCCAAATTCACAACAAACACACAGAGAGGGTGGTTCAGCAGAGGTCTCTGGCTGGTAGTAGCAAGCAGAGCCTGTGATCTCTCACCCCAGGGAAGATAAGAACTATGTTTTCTTCCACTCATAGATTGCATCAGTGCAGGCTGCCTTTGGGCTACAAGCAGAATCAGCCCAACATGAGCTTACCTCCACCTGGGAGCAGCTCCCGGGCACAAAAAGCCCTGCTCCTGCTAGCCAAGCACAGCACAGCCAAGTCACACCAGCCCCTTCTCCAGGGCTGGCAACAAAGGTGGCCGAGGCGATGAGGGCATGGGCACATGGTGACTTCCGAGCACCATCTGCTGGGAAAGGAGCAGAGAGGCACATGGATCCTCCTCTGAGGCACTCTGCACATCCCGCAGAACACTCACTGTGCACCTCCCTGTCCTCAGGCCGTCCCACGTGTCACTTCCTCTACCTTCACGTCCCTGAGGCAGTCCACATTTTAGCAGAGATGGTCTTCAGCTTCAGGCAAGCCTAGAAAACACTCGAGTTAAAATTCTAGCAGCTTCTACAATACATGCCTTGCTGCTGCCTCTGAAGACGACTTGTCAGTAGAGGCCTCGCTGTGGACAACTTAAAAGTTGAGGCCCTCCCAGCACCCATCTCCCATCTGGTTTCCAGCAAAAGCAGACAGTTTGGCAGGAGGAGTGTCAACTTGTCCCAGGTAAAGTTAGGTTCTCAGGAAAGATAAAACAGACTAAGGCGACCAACCTGGAAAAGCATCTGAAGAGCAACAGTGACTGCCCTCCATCAGCCAGCTGCAGAAACCATCCATTAAGAAACAGCTTAGCTGTTTCACTATTCTCCTCAGTATCAAACTCTGTAAGTTGTGTTTGTCATTTAAACTCTTTATTATTCCAAGATTTTTACAACAATACTTTTTTTCAGCTCTATATACAACTACACATACTCCGGCAACTATTGGCTCACCGGTCCTCAAGATAGTGGCTCAGCTTTTGGAGGAAGAATCAAAACTGGTGATTTGCCAGCACAAAACTTAGCAAAACTTACCTGCACCTAAACAGTTTCATTTAGCCCCATGAAATGAAAGCTCTTTGAACTTCCCATACTGCAGGCATGCCCGCACAGAAGAGAAAGATGCATATATTTGCTCTGAATTCAAGTTTTTGGTTACCACTTTGCCTGCAAGCCTGCAGAAGGCACTCCTTAGAACTGCCTTGTCCAGAGGTCAAACTCTCTCTAAAAATAAGAAGGCACTCCAGACCCTTCTGGAGGAAGAGCATCCAATGAGCACCAGAAAAAACAGAGAAGAGAAAACAAACAACCTCACAAACAATCTCACAATAGATGAGACAGTTGACATTAGAAAGTTGTTTCTAAATGGAATAAGCATTTGAGTGATCACTGAACAAATCCTCACAGAAAAACCCCAGGAAAAACATAAGGAAACTACCATCAAGCCCTTCAGAGAGCTTCTTGGTAAGCATAAGATCATAGAGGTCAGGAACAGCTGCAGCATTCAGTCTTGGACACATTTCCTCTGGAGCAGATGATCAGTCCCCAACCCTTGCTCCCATCCCTGAATACTAAAAGGACACACAGCAGCATGACCCACCACTTCCAGAGCAGGGTTACCATTTTCTCTGCAAGACCCAGTCAGGGGGAAGGAGGCTCTGTCCTATATTTTAAAGAGATTCAGGTATTGCACTTCTGGGCTAGGCTCTTCCAGGAAACCACCCAAAGTCCAAGCTATTCCTTATGGCCATCTCTTTACCCTTATACTACTTGTTGCTTCCTCTTTTGAACCTACAAGCATCAAGTAGACATGCAGGGCACCCTATAAAGCACTTCATTCACTATGTAGTCATGTGGCTGGACTAATTAATTCAGCATGACACTAGATGACATTGTGTTTCCATCTGGCAGTACCTAGATCCCATTTGCAACGGTTCTGAATTTTCCCTTAGTGCTAGAACCAGCTTTGCTCCTGCATGATCCCATCCTGGCTCCTAACACATTTGGAAGAAGTAGCTTTTCTTTCTGATTACTAAGGAAGATATTGTCAGTAAGAATCTAGATTTTCTGCTGACCAGCAAATGTGCTCAGAGTTTAAAACAGCAAACAAAGAAAAAAACAAATGAAAAACACACAGATCTGATGTCGCTTTACTTTTCCATAATTATATCAGAGCAATGCAAATTCTACTCTACACAAGACATTCCCTCTCCATCTGGTCTTTCCATAAAAGAGGTTCCCACACTGCTAGCACCAGACACTAGGAACAAAGGAAGGCCATAGCTTTTGTATCTGTCCTAAATACCCAAGAATAAGTCACCTCATTCACTTTTGCAATAAGTTAAGGCCATTTTCTTTTTGGCTTTCTTCAGGGCTGTTGCCAGACAACATAGTCATCCTGCCCTTTTAGCTCCATGCCATCCTCCTCGACAGGCAGTGCTTCAGGCCTGCCGTGTTGATATCTCCAGGCTGCAAGGACATCTCCAAACCCACCAGCATGTCCTGGTGGCACCCCTGAATGTTCAATGGGTACCGTGCCTTCACAAACTCATAGGCTGTCAGCAGTCTCATGCTGTGCTTGACCATCAGGTACTGGATGACACAGGTAGGCCCCAGAGAGTAGCCATCTCTGCAGTGGATAAGGACACGCTTCCCTTTCTCCAGCGAGGCATCAATGCACTCATTGATGTCCTGGAAGCAAGGCTGCCCCAGCTCACGACGGTCCCCATCCAAGGAAGCCTGGATATCAACCTTGAGGCGGGACCAGCTGTGCCTGAATCCTCCCCGACCGCAGGTGCAGGGAATGAGGCTCAGGCTGCAGTCACTGGGCAGGCTGCTCATGTCGATGATGCTGTCGATGCTGTTCTTGCACAGGGCCTGCCCGCTGTAGGCAGCATTGAGATTCCCCAGGTAGATGCAGTCAGTTATCCTAGCAATGATGGGTTCTGTGAAGTGGAAACACACAGGCTCTCCTGGATTCAAACCACTGGGCTCCTCAGGATGCAGGTTCTTTTTCCAGGTACCCTTGTGAAATTTCTTGGAGCTGGCACTAGGCAGAGGGTTCGAAGCCAATTCAGAGCTGCTGCTCCATGACGGTGGCAAGAACAAGGAAAAACGGCTAGAAAGCTTGGCTTTGGAAGGGGTGTCCACTGGACAAGGCAGGGGAAGACCTGAGGTAGAACTGGATCTGAGGGCACAGGAGAGGGATGCCTTCACTGGAGACCATGTGCTATGGGCTACCCCTCTGCTCTGAGTCTCATCGATCTGCAAAACAGGAAAGGACTGGTGAGACCACAGAAATTCATCTCTTCACTGCAAGAACAAGGACATGGCTTAACATTAGATTTTGCCCAGAGCAGCACTTGAGGTCCAACCCACCAGTACATACTAGAAGCCCTGAAGACCTTGCCCATGACTACCCCAAGCATCCTCCAGCCTGTTTCCCTGGGACAGAGGCACAAATATGCAGTGAGCGCTCACCCAGGCTTGCAGACCATTCTGCTTGTTCCGAGGTGATGGGTGGTTGAACTGGTCTCCCCCTTCTGACGGCAGTGGCAAAGAGAGCGACCAGGGTGTCCTGCTAGGCTGCTGGGCTACAGATCCCACATCCTCGGGCTTATCATGTGCTTCATTTTTACTTGTAATTAAGTTTGGACAAGAGCCTGTAAGAATAGGACAACTCAACATAGACACACAGTGTTTTCATTAAAAACATTGGCCTTGGAGAGAAACAGGGCATTTAAACGAGCTGTTCCGCTCCACAGCCCAGTCCTTTCTTCATGGCTTAGTACAGCGTCAGAGTGCACAGGCCCTCTGAAAACCTAGCAGCTAACATCCCTGTCCAGACACTGGTCCATATACGGGCTTTGAGCAATTGATGTTTGCTGAAGTTGAGCCCTCTCACATACCTATGGGGTCTGTCCCTCCAGAGAACAGACTACTGTTCACAATCCTTATGTGTTTGCTGTCCTTAAATCCTGCTCTTTGGAAGAGCCAAATCATGTCTGGAGAACAGACTGCTCTGTGTCCTCTGTGTTTTCAAATGATCAAAGTTTAACCCATCTCCATTCTTCAAAAGCCTTTTAGACTCTGCATCAATACAACTCCCCAAAGTCACTAACTGCTCTGCAAACCAGTGGCCACCTAAGGACTGATCCTTCATAAATCAGTCATTTCAAATCCACTAGCTTTTTGCAAATGTAACCATAGAAGCCATGTTTCAATAACTTTGGGAGCTGTGAAGACCCTCGACCCTCAACAGTCTTGCCTACCTGAGCAGCACTGAGAAAGAGCCATGGGAGAAGACAGCTGCAAGGAGATTGGCCTCTGGAAAGCCTTCTGGAGATGCTTCACAATCAGACCTGGGAAGACAGGGAAGGAGTTTACACTAGGAAAGGACAGAGCGCAAAAAATATCGTCACAAAACCCCAGTGAGCATCTTTCAAGAATAGGCCCAAAGAGCAACTCTTAGAAAGCCACTTGCCATGGGCTGCTGCTGTGAAGAAAGAGGACAGTCCTGGTCCTGATTGCTTGCCCCCCACTCCATGTCATGGTGCAACATGTCCTTAGAGGAAAATGGAAGCCATAAAACCAGCCTTCCACGCACAAAAATCTAGCAGTTTGCATCCAGCACAATCAGACCAGTTTAGAACATGCCCAAAAGTCATGGTGGGGGAAAAAATGAATACAACACTTTAGAGCAGATAAACCTTCAGGAATTTGTTTCTAACCTGTTCTTTGTCACATCCAGAATAAAGTTCCCAACCAGCTGCTCATAACATGAAGGCCAAGCGTTTTAACTAGGATGCATTAAGTGATGCCCTTCATGCCAAAATTCAGACTTCTTTCTCAAGACCAAAGTGATACCTAAGATTAGAGCAAAATGCTCTCCATCAAGGTGTACAGGGCCTTTCCTACAAATACTAGCCCAAACTGGCTTAATTAACCTAGTACATGGCCAATTCTGTAAATACTGAGGGTGGATTTCATCTGAGCAAACCCAAATATTGACTATTCAGAAGTCAACATTTAAGCCAACCACCTCCAGTCCCCTCATCAGCAATGGAGAAAGGGAGTATTTCAAGGGTGTGATTTTTTTCATCCCAAGACAGATGGATGATTCATGTCTTACTGTGCTCGTTTCCCACAAAAGTTACCCCTGGGTAACTAGTTCTCATGGGGATGTCTAATGTCCATGTCAGTTACAGAAAGGGTGATGAAACCCCTGCTGAGATCGTGTGGAGATCTACTGTCTTCCCCGTCTCTGCTACCTGTGCTTAAAATAGAAAATGAATTTGGGTGTTTGCAGGTCAAGGCATCATTTCAGCTTAGTTTCACTCTTACTCCTAATTGACTTCAAGCTTCTTTCTGTTTAAATTGAACTGCAATAAAACTGCCTACAGGGGTTTCATCATTTTTGCGTGAAGTTGGTAAAGCTGGTTGAAAAAATCCTGTTTTGTTAACACACTACAAATCATCACAGACAGGTGCTAAATCTGTGCGTTTGCAATCTGCTCCTGCATTTCCAGGAGATTTATTTCAGTTTCCCTGAAAGGACATTTCTGAGGCAATCTTTTATACCGAATCCAAGGTAAAAAGCTGAATGACTGGACAAGCGGAATTGTTCCCATCGTGGGGGACAGAGCCAAGCCGCATGTCCCACTCCACCCTGCGGCCAGCAGCCTGTGTTTGCTCACACTAGCCCACTGGTGGCACCTCAAGCCTGCTCTGCTGTATGCCACCACCACGCACCTGTGACACCATCCTTCTTGGGATGGCATTTTTTTTCCAGGACCTTGAAAGCAATGAAGTCCTGGTGCTGCTTCTGTGACGGCTCCATTCTGCTTAGGCCTGAAAGAGCAAGAAATTTGGGGTTAGGACATCTCCCATCTGACAAGTTAGATCCCTGGTGGTTTCACACTCGGGGACACTGGAGTTCACAGTGCCACCTGCTCCACAGCCGCTCAGCTGCTGTTGGCACAACCTGATGCACCCATGCTGGTGCCTAAGGTGTCTCCAACTTCCCCAAAGGGGCCCGTGAAACATCCCCCCACTGCTCGGGGCCCGCACCCAAAAAGTGAGCAAAGATGGACAGCTTGGATGTCACCACAAAAAGTTCGAAGCCCAAGAGTAGCTGTGTGGTGGTAGACCTCTGCACTCTGGCTCCCAGCCCTGTTTTTCCTGCTTGGCTTGATAACAAGGCACTTTTCTTCCCACTATCCCAGTGAAGAAAATACCCCCCCTCCCTTTCTGCCCATGGCGGTGGAGGCGGCCCCTGGGGCCACCAGGGCCACGGCCGTGCCAGGAACGGAAGGGCGAAAAGGGGAGGAAGGGGAAAGGTAATTCCTTACCTTGCTCCAACTTGGCTGTCCCTCCTGCTCACTTACCGGGCAAAGTTTGCTGCCCACCCAGGGCATTCTACCAGCCGAGGGGGCCTGGACGCAGCCCAGCAGAAAGGAGCGTGGCGGGGAGCAAGGCGGTGTGCTGGGCGGCCTGGGAGATGTAGTTTCGGAGGGAAGAGCGGCCCTGCGAGCGTGAGGCGCTGCGGGGCCCGGCCAGGCGCGTCGCTCCGGCCTGCCGCGTCGCTCCGGCCTGCCGCGCTCGCGGCCCCTCCTGCGCCCGCCGCGCCGGAAAGTTTCCCTGCGGACTCCCAGCGCTGGCGGCACTTCCCTGGGACCCGCTTGGTGCTCGCGTCAGGCCCGCCACTGCCCCGGCTTGTTTTCAGGAGATGCACAGCAAAGCAAAACCCATCTTTTGCTTTGGCTCTGGGTTTTGAGCCTGGAGGCGTTACACTTCCTGGGCTTTTGTTTGTTTTTGTTTTTCTCCCTGTTACTTTTCAAGCACAACGGATAAAAAATGTACTTTGGGAGGAAAAGCTCCATAAAATCCCAGGCATGGCAGCTTTTAACCAGAGACATGCACGTGGCAAAATATCCACTTCATCATAGTGCTCAAGACAAAATAATCCTGGTTAAAACATATTCATAAAAATGACACAGTTACCTCAGGAGAAAGTTTAGATGGCCTCCAGTGCTCAAAGCTGGTGGGACTAGGCAAAACGACCCAGCTGGATGGCAGCCAGCACATGCCCAAACCAGACAGGGACAGCTCCTGCTCATTTTCATCCCACAGGCAGATTAATTAGGACAGGGAGGCACAACGCTGTGCATCCTCCTGCCACAGCTTCCACGAGAACTATAGCAGGAGCTGCTTGGGAGCGACTGACAGGGACACCTGGCCCCAATCCTGCTTGGAGGATGGCCAGCTTCAAAGGCAGGTCCAGCTGCTGAGGACCACATCCAGGCGGGCTGTGGAGGTCCCTGAGGACAGGGGTGCCCCACTGGAATATGATCCGTCACACTCGTGCTCCCAGGCTGCTCCCCTCTGGGCATCACCCTGCTGCCTGGCTCCCC